>WBMW01000210.1:446943-478585 GCA_013396635.1 Penelope pileata | reverse complement strand
TTTGGGTGGTGTGTCTAGAGCCTTTGCCAGTGAAGACTGAGGCAAAGAAGTCATTGAGCACCTCAGCCTTCTCCACATCCCTTATGACCAGGTCTCCAGTTTCCTTCCAGAGAGGGCCCACATCTTCCCTAGTCTTCCTTTTATCATTGGGTTAGAAATTCTTCTTGTTCCCCTTTATGTCCCTGGCTAGATTTAGTTCTACCTGGGCTTTAGCTTTCCTAACCTGGTCTGTGGCTGCTTGGACCACCTCTTTGTATTCCTCCCGGCTAACCCATTCCAGTTTCCACTCCCTATAGACTTTCCTTTTGTGCCCTGGAAAGCCCAGGAGCTCCTTATTCATCCACAGAGGCCTCCTGGCATTCTTGCCCGCTTTCCTCTTTTTCGGGATGCACTGCTCCTGGGCTTGGAGGAGACGACCCTTGAATACCAACCAGCTTTCTTGGGCCCCTTCACTCTTCATGTTCCTGGTCTATGTTCTAACCTAGTCAGACTAGATTCTCCTCTCATAGCAATTTTCTCTCCTTTCTCAGGTGATTTTACTGCATACATCTGTTTCTTCCCACCCACAAATTTCTAGTTTCTCTCCTTAGACTCTTTATTGCATTAGTTTCTCCATGTAACTCAATTCGGGTTCCTCTTCCCATCTTTCTTTATGTAGTCAGTACTGACTAACTGAAGAGACCTTCAAATTCCTCCCTGTTGTGCCTGGGATACAGCACTAATTTTGCCAGCTAGATGTTTTTCCCTAGCATTTCTTCTCGAGGATGCTGAGTTGCAACTTTCCCACTAACCAGACACAGACTTCCTTCTGTACATATCTATTTCTTCTGCCAGATTCTAATGGCTTTATTCTCCTTTAGTTCCACTGGTTCTTTTACTCCCCATCAAAAAAATAGCAGATTTTTTTTTCCTCAAACTCAGCGCTTCACTGTATTTCAGTCTAAGCAGATGGTGACTGCATGGCTCCACGTGTACACTTCAGTGACAGAACAGACATGTCAGCCTGAGTCATAGTCCTTCTGTTTTGCAATAAACATGTGGTCTAGGCAACAGGAGGAGCTGTACAAGTATTAAGCATGCTGAATATCACAGCTACAAAACTAAGAAGTTCAAATACTAAAATTTGGCCAAATTTGGGCTCTTTAATGAGCAGTGCACAGCAGAGGTACTCAGTTATAAAAGCTACCCTTGTTTTGAGTTTTACATTTGTGTCTAAAGTACAGATGCAGTAGAGCCTCTAAAAGAAATGAGCATTAGGTTGTTTTGCAATGTTAAACAATGCACTTTTCCCAAACTTACTTCTAGCAATTGGCAAAAATTTTTAATGATCAACCTAATCTCAGAGCCCAGAGTTCCCTGATGTTTATTGCATCTCATCATCATCACATTGTGATATTTCACAATACTTAAAGTGTAATAAAATAAAATAAAATAAAATGAAAGTAAATCGGGTTACCAGAAATCTTAGGTAAGCCTTTTATATGTATCCTGCAACCCCTACTCATATTAAGATTGTTACCACTCACAAAGAAAGAAAATGCACATATGCTACATATGACTGTACTTAGAGGGTTAAAAATCCCAGTATGCACACACTCATTCTTAATAACATGAAAGTTCTTTGCAGTTGATATGTACATAATTTTGCTGCCAGACTTATGGGGATATATTTACATATATAGTTTTCATTTAATATATATCATATACCTATTCTATTGTAGAGACACATGATAAGCTAGAGTTACCTGAATTGACATGAAGCAAAGCTGACACAATGCCAGCCAAATTCCCAGAATGACAATTCAGTCTGTCATTTAATTGCCCCTCTGGCAAAGGCCTGAGTAAGAAAGATTTTGCTGTATCCCTTGAAGGTCAATAAGCATAGGTTCAGCTAGACCTCAGAAAAAGAAGAAAACACCAGTCAAGGAGTATTTTTCATCAACTGTTGAACTCTTGGGCTGCGTAAGGAAATTTTGACTTGACCTTGAAGCTTAGTCCTTGGCCTAATTGGTAGCTTCTGGGATTGTAAAGCATTGTTTGAAAGGATGTCTGAAATTCCTACGCATATTCAGGCACACTAGTAAGTACTATGGATAATTATTGAAATTCCCCTTCAAAAATTTCCAAGCATCTTGCCATAGAATGGGAACAAAATGTAGAATACCCTTCAGTAGTGTGTTTAATCCATCCACTATCACATTTTGCCTCATCTATCTCCTGAGACGCCATCTAGCTGAAGAGACTTCTGTCTGGAGGTCAGTTTTACAAAAGAATCAGTTATGTGATGTTTGAGACTAACATTCCTGGGTATAAGGTGATAGGTTTACATATTGATTACATTGTCATATGACAAGGAGCTAGGACAATGCTTTTAAGCAATGTCTTTGCATCTCATTGCTACTGTAAGCTGAGCTTTCAGCATGCAATAAAGAGTACCTGCATTGTTTTACACAGTTCTACTATTTCACGTTCACCTCAGGTCCCTAGGCCTTGACAAAAATGGCTAATTTGTATCAGAGGCAGAAGCCCTAAGCTGTAATTACAGTGGACACTAATACCACTCCTGAGGAGCAAGGCAGTGGCCAAAAGAACAGATCTCACTAACTCTGAAGTTAGAGGTTTGCATGAAAACGCAGCATGCCTTATATTCCCCTATAGTTCGAGTATATACATAAACACTGATTATTGCTAACACCTGTTTTTTCCCTTCCAACTGTGAAAAAAAATCGTTTAGGACTTCAATATTGCTGAGACAATTTGCACATTTAAAATAAGGGGAAAATTAAAGGTGTTACGATGCTTAGAGCTGTTTGTGGCTACAGTTCGCCAGTACTTCAGTCTCCTAATGCTCACAGATCTCTTAAATACTGATGGCACTATTATCTGTAAATCAAATGCACTACATGCTTTTCTTTCCAATTCTCTGATATTCACCAAAAAGAGTGTGCTAGAAAGCTAAGGTAAACTTTACCTCATGTTACATCTGGACAGGCTAGAAAAGCTATTACTCAGCCTTGGACTACCAGTATCTGAAACCTGAAGTACATAGTGAGGGTAATAGATTGGATGAGAATACATGCTGGTTGTCAGAAAAAAACATTATTTGATCTTTGCAGCCGGGAACCTGGCTCAAATCCAATCTTCGATCACATGAGCATAACGATGTGCAAGTATTTTTTTTTTTTAAGCTCTTCCTTAAAAAGGATACAAGCACAGCCACCGATGGGAACAAGAAGTAATAAAAGATAAAATGATCTGGGTGTTGAGTAGTCACAAATTACTTGGAGATGGTGGCTTCCAGCAGCAGGTTTGACAACTAAAATGAGCAATACACAGCAATAGAGTAGGCAAAACAGCCAGTTGCGAGATAACAGACATCCAGTGGGAAATGAAAAGCATGGAGCACCACAGTAGTGCTACCCTTTGTCTAGCATTCTGAGTTCTGTGGCAATGGGCACTCAGAATAGATGAGAATTTCTTCCAAGATAAAGTTGTCTGTTTAAAGAGGTAGTGAGTTAATTTACTATATGTACTTCTTGAAGTAGATTCATTACACTGTGGAAATGAAAGAGAAATCATTTTACAAATTACCCGCAGTTAAAAGAAATAAAACATAAAGTTACAGAAATCAATGATACAAAAGTCTCGCAGTTTTACAAGTATATCAGTTCATGAAGATCTCTAATATCAAAGAGAAAGTACTAGGAAAGAAATAAAACTGTTTTATTTGAAGCAAGGGAAAGGATCAAAGTGGAGAGCTGCAAGAAATGGGCTGAACATAACCTGAAATAACAGGTGCTGCCCAACTGAATAACAGCTAGATTATACAACTATGAATCATCAGAGAAAAGACAGGCAATAGAAGAAGGGGATGAGGACAAAACAAAATGCTGTGAAATCATCTACAGCAATTCTATGAAGATCAGTCCTGGATTGAATCTTGACATATGTGATGAGCTTGTCAAAATACCTAGAGAAGCAGTAAAGAGGCTGAGTCTTGTGGTAACTACAGGAAGAAAAAATCTGCATATCCTGAAGTTAAAAGTGCTGGGTAATGGCAAAATCTGGGAGTTCCTTGAATGATGCACTAGATGATAGATAGAATTGAAGGAATTCTAAACAGCACACGTTTTCTTAAACAGGCTGTGTGGCAGATTTGCATGTGCAAAGCCCACTGGCATCCAGTATTTAAGACAGCACTGATAATACAAAAAAGATCAAACAATGAATTTGAAATCCAAGCCAGAAAGGGATATAAAAATGTTTTTTTTTTTGATTGCAGAAGAGGGATATTTTTCCTCAGAAAGATATTTCAGTTTGAGACTGACAGAGACTGATGGAAAGACATGTGAGTGGACAGCTAAGAATATAAAAGTCTATCAAAAGGTATGTTCAGATGAGTGCTAGAATTATGAAAGTTAAAAGGAGATTATTAGTTTAAATCCTGTCAATTCATTGGTGTACTACAACAGTTGAATACCACACGTAAAATGCAACGGACATCTCCTTTGTGTGACATTTTCCCACATCGTAATAAATTACTGCTACTAAAGCTCATCTGTTAGAAGCCACAAAATCACTCTAGAAATATCTAGAGCATTTGAAGATGTTACCATGACCCTGATGAAGGTTATCATATTATTCCACTCAAGTACATAGTTACATTTAAATGTGTTGATTTAGTGCTGAGCTTTTTTCATTTTAGTCTGAGTATTGGTTGCATTGGGAGAAAAAACTGGACTCACAGAGATTGAGCTGAGTAGAACTGGGAAGGAGTAGGTCAAACAGGTACTGATGGTTTTGTGACTGCTGATGAGATAATCGCTCATGAAAGTTCTGACTAATTTACCTTTCGACTCCTACAGAGTATATGTTTGGTATATAGGCTGTGAAGAACAAACTAAATAATCTGTGTTAATAATTTCACTTAGGGACAGGGAAAAGGCTACAATCTTTTGGAATCGACTTTTTAGTGAATATATTCAGTCTAATTACACAAGCTAATTTAAACACAGAGCTGTACTGCATTGGATTGATGTCGTCACTGTGGAAAAAGAATCAAATTTGCTATGCATTTCTGAAAACACACCAAATTTTGCCAACAGGTCCCAGGGGATGCTGCTCCATATATGAGATAATAGGCAGCCATCCTAGAGTGACCTATCACAGTTTTCCATTCATTCGTAAGCCTCACTGAACAAGAACAGTCTCTTCATAGCCATTCAGTGTGCCCATGATTCTGAGGAATGTAAACAAAGAAGCGGTATTTGAAGCCAATGCTAAATAAGTATAGTTTGCTAATTTTGCTAGGAAAAGAACTAACTGATGATCTCTGTGTTGGCATTTTGTTTCCTGGGATAGGATTCTGCTGCTAAACCTTTTCAGTGCTGGATCTACATTTACAGGGTTGATTTTTTTGTTTTCTTTTGTTGTTGTTGTTGTTGTGTTTCATTTTCCTCCTCTAACGTTTCAAAGCCTTGAAGATAGGCCTCCAGTTGGGTAAGTAGTTTAATATACCTCAACTCAATTTTGTTGTATCCACACATGCCATCCCTGGAGCAAGCAGGGATTTTTAGTAATCATCCTTTGGATGCATCCTACCAAATCTCCATATACTATTATACGATAATAAAGCGGATAAAAGAAAAAATAAACAAGGTATACAATGCTATGTTTCAAATCAATCCATTGCTAGACAAGGAAGATGGAATCAATTAAAAAATTTTGAGGAGCCCAGGTTGCCTTTTATAAGATTTCTTGTTACTGAACTTCTTGTTCCGTTAACTGAATCACTTCATGTGATTCACTTCACAGTCAAATGTTAGGACAGCAAACTCCATGGACTGCTGATGTAAATTTGAGCATAAATGCTACCGAAATGACCTGTGCAGCAGAGCAGAAAAGTTAAATCTGTGTCCAGCACATCAAGTGAAACAGTTTGGTGCTATTTTAGAAGGTCCAAGAACTTTCCTCTAACTTAGTGCCAAGACAGCATGGACCTTATTTTAACACTATCAGTTGTAGACAAAAGAGGAGAATGACTCATTAACTGCACACATCACAGCTCTGCTTGTTTTCTTTAATGTACTGACAGTTATCCTTGAGCTGCTGGTGAAGGAGCACAGGTAACAGATTTTGATAAATCCTGAATTTTCTATATGAAAAACATTTGTCAAGTAATTGTCCTCCCACAGTCTAATCACAAACCTCTGGTCTTATAGCGGGTTATTCTCTGTTGTATGCAGCCTAAGAAAGATTTCTGTAATCTGAAAGGGAAGGGGCTTTTCTCTTCAACCCTAGTTCCCCAGCAAGAAGCCCTTCAATTTAGCCTAAGGAGGCTGTTACAATCAAGAAACTAGACAGGGAAATTGTACCTATACCCCATGCTGGAAGAGAAAATTGTCCTTACTTTTTTTTCCTAAAAGAGGATTGTTCTCCAACTGTTCCATGATTACTGAGACACTGAGAACACAAAAAGGGCAGTGGGACATTTGGAATAATGGTTTTTTTTCCTCCTCTCTTCTTGATACACTGAAAATATGCCCCAAATTCCTATCAAAAGTTTATCCTTGCATTTTAAAAGGGAGACCATTACTTCGCTGTTATATCTAATCAAAAATATTCTGTGAACCTGACTACTTAAAAAGCTCTTACGCTCCTGGGACAGACTTCAAAGGCTTTATTCCCTGTCCTCCTCCTTGGATGAATACATGCATTACAAGGCAGAATAATATTATGCATCTTTTCCTATATTCAGCAGACAAACAGGCAGTAGATCTGCAGTCCTTCAGAGAGGACACATGAAAGAACTGCATTTCTCTCAGTCATAGCTGAGAAGGAAATACAGGGAGATATGCATTAGCTAAATAATAGATCTATTTAAAAAAAATAAATAAGAATGAAGAGAAGGACTTAGAAACAAAGCCGCATTTCTTTATGTTCTAAAATGAAGGAGGGGAAAGGTGAACTGAGCTGGAAAAAAAATGAAATAGAAATCAAATTAATGGTGCTCACAACTGATGCCACATCAGGAAAAGTGCAAGAGCAGAGAATGGCTGGATGAGGCCAGTGTAGAGGATTTTTCTAAGAGACAGAAGTATTACTCTCCTCCAAAGTGTTCTTTGCTAAAAAATACCCTCATTTTTTAAAGTTCATAAAAGGAATAGCAGATGTCTGCCCCTACTAGCCTTCTTACTTCAACTTCCTACTAGAAGAATGTTTCCTACTACCAAATCCTGCCCTTTATTTCACTTTAAAAATGTAATATTTTTTTTTTGGACAGAGAGGCCAGATATATCAGTTATTACTCACTGCATTACCATTTGTGTTTCTGACGTGCCAGTAACAGAACTGCTGCTTCCACTCATGGTTAAGAATCATGATGTGCCATGTAGTTATATGAGTAAGACATTAAACCTAAAATAAAAATCAGTGACTGATTATGGAAAAAACACTCGATGGCCACAGTCTGGATCCCAGCAAACTGGACACATCAAGCACAGTTATTATCTAATGTTTTTATTAAGACGAGATTCCTGTCCAGAGTTGGGCTGCCATCTGGGCTGACACTACATACGAGGCTGCTTGCTTTACATACGGAGCCTATTTTCCACTGGGAAAATAATCCACTCCTAATTTGAGTATTCTATAATAACGAGCCCTTTTAAAGAAAGTTAGGTGGACTTCATGATCACATCTGATTTTCTTACATGAAACAAGTTCATATAGACCTATCTATAACTGACTGACCCAGTAGTCATAAGGACAGAGATTTCTTAAAACATCAAAGAAAACAAAATACAACAAAAGTTACTTTAGTGTGTTATGTTGTATAGGACAAGAATGGGACCATCATTACCAGACATACCAAAGGGAATACCTAACAAGAAGAAAAAGGGTAAAGGATTCTGTTACACTAATAATGAAATAATGAATATTGTCATATTAAAGGGCTACATGTTCAAGTGCTATGGGTTGTCACAGTGGGATAACTACCAGGGTACAGAGGTTAGACAGGAGCTCCAGAAATGACTTCCAAATGAGGAAGATCAGCCCAAAGAAAGCTACTTCATGCCAAGGGTAGACTTACATTCATCAGGAAGCCATGGGACATAGCCTCTCTTCAAAAGATTGTAAGGAATAGAGTACAGCCTTTGCTACTACACTTGCTAATGAACACTGCATTTACTGGACCAAGATAACACCTGCTAGTATGCAATCCCATCAACTCTGACATTTTGATTTACAGAACACTGCTTTTAGTAGTAGTGTAGATTTTGTCATCGTCTGAATTTCTCGTGTTACTTTTCAACAAATAGTCACCATGAAAGTGTGAGAAGCAAATCTGTTTTGTGTATGAAGTCATTCCAACATATTGTCAGTGCATAAGACTTGCAGAGAGCTTTATACAGCAATGAGCTATAAGTTCAATGCAACTAGGACTTGCCAGCTGATTATAAGAAAATGCTAAAATAGCATTTCAGAGAGAGTTATCCAATGCAGCTGAAGATGCTGTTGCCAGAGACCATTGCAATGGAGACTTCCATTACCCTTCAGACAGTGACTGATCATCCTGTACACAAGATTGAATTCCTCACAACAGCTTTATCCTACGGAGAAGAATCCAGTAGGGTTTGATTGTTTTGAAACAAGCACTGTGACTGTGCCTGTTCAACGTTACCAACTGATTTCTCAGTATGAAAATTCCATTACCCTGCAATATTTGCTGAAAAGTAAACCAACAAGGAAACAACCTGACTAGTCTTCTTTTTCAGTAAATGTGTTTGCTGTCTAAGAAATCAACAAAGAAGTAGAACATAAAGCACATCTCACACGCGATACCACTTTAGAACTCTCAAGGCTGACAGTCTTTTGAAGAATATCAGCTTTTATTTTTGCCTCATATCCTGGTGAGAAAACTGACACTGTTCTGCAGTGATTGGATTAAGCAAAGGTGTCCCCAGACACCTGCACCTCCAGAGTTACTGCACACAAGCCACAAATCTCTTGTTTAAAAGTTTATCCAGCAAAGTATTGCTTTCAAAAATAACGGAAAACAAAACAAATCAAAAAAAATCCACAAAAACAGATTTGAGAGGCATTTAGTTACTGTGAAGTTTCTTGTTTATAAGAATAGATTAATCGACTGTCAACTTTAAGATATGTGATACTTTTACCTTGAATTTTTCTTTTCCATTCAAACACTCCCCTACATTTGGACTCACTCCCGAACTACAGGGATGCAGAACACTACCAATATGTTAACTGCTTTTTTCTTCAGTTAACAGTGGAATGGTAGAGGGGAGGAAGTAGGAGCTACAATATTAAAGTACATCCATGTTGCAAGGTAGCCCTGAGCAGAATCAAATATGCTCCTTCTCACAGACATTCCCAGCAAATAAAAACAGCAACATTACATTTCTTGCATTTTGTCCCAAGGAAAGGTGAAATGGTTATGTGAATAGAGTATATTGTGTATTTATATATTAAATATAAATATCTAGTTTAAAATTATTTCTACCATGACCTAGATATAAAGGACTTTTATCCATTATCTGCTATTCAAAAAGTGTCTGTTGGTTCTGCTGCTCACTTTTCTGATTTCCAGGACAACAATAATAATAGGAAGTGAAAACCTGCTTCCAGGACTTGAATTAAAGAATGCTAGCACTTGGATACACAGAATCTGTCTCAATAGCACTGAAACCTTATAACTGTGCTTCCCCTCCCCTTTCTGTTATGGACGGCAACATCACATCCTACAGATGTACTACAGTAACACTATAATTTAAATTATGTTAAGCTCTTTTATTTTTTATTTTTTATTTTTTTACATAAACTTTCTGCATTTATTGATCATAACAGATTATACTTTTTCCTAAACCTGCAGTGTTTATTATTTAAAAGTAAGACTTTTTTTTTTTAACATTTCATTGATTAAAACATGATTTGGAAATAATAACTTATGCCTGGAAAGTGAGTAGAAGCTAATCTTTTCTTTTATCCCTTTAGTCAATAAATATTGAGCATTGGTTCAGTGGCAGATTGTAACCGTAGCCTAAAATCTACATTATTTTTGTAAGTATGTTAGAAGATACAATTTTCTCCTGTATTTTCTGTCTCGAGAAAGCCAAATTCCATGTCCTAACGTTCCGTGCTTTTAAAGACTAAATAATGAAGGCAACAATTTAGAAAACCGTGCTTGTAACACCTCACTGTGATGTACTAAATTGTCACTTTCCTCAGTTTATTACCTCAAAGACTGTCAGATACATGGATTATTCATCAAGGAAGGTGGAACTATTGACAAACTAAGACACTATGCTGAGTTTAAAACTGCCTAGTCTTGTTGCAGTCAGTGGGACCAATGATTATATATAAAGCTAAATATTTGTGTATCACATACAATACTAGTGTCCAGAACTCAATTTTTCTGGAATAAAATGGACAACCTGGTGCTTTATTTCTTGATTGCAGGAAATATAACAGGCCTTTTTCACAGTCCTAGATCATGTCAACATCACTCTGTTAGTTTGTCTCTAAGTGAGGCCACATTGAGATAATTTCACAGAAGCATGTGCTGGCCACATATTTGAAGTTTGGAATTTCCTTAGCCAGGAGATTTGGCCAATACATTTTTGAAGCATTCCTGGCACATTAAGACTCTACCTTCCATCTCTTCACCTGCGTGCCACTGAGAAGGGTCAGTAAGTTTCAAGTGCTCTTCTGTCTGCTCTGAGGTAAAGGTAGTATAGGCAATTAGGAAATACAGCCTTTAAGAACAATGAGCAACTGGAT
Source organism: Penelope pileata (assembly GCA_013396635.1). Taxonomy (NCBI): domain Eukaryota; kingdom Metazoa; phylum Chordata; class Aves; order Galliformes; family Cracidae; genus Penelope; species Penelope pileata. The sequence continues at coordinate 467,788 of WBMW01000210.1, read as the reverse complement.
CAGGGCAGGAAGGGGTGGGATGGAGCCTACTGTGCTATAACAGAATAATTACAGAACTGGAGCAGTTTGAACAAAAAAAAAGGAGTTCCAAGATAAATTCCTCAAATTTCACTCTTCTTTTCATGGAAAATCTGTCCCACCATCTTGTGATGAAGCTACTCTAGTTAGGGAAACTGATAAGAAGAATTTAAAAAAAAATAGCACAATTAACATTCACTGTATATTATCACACGCCAATAAAAAGACTTCCAAGCTAATTTCAAGAATGGCACTTAAAAAAACCTTGGTAGAAACCATAGAATAATTGACATTAGAAGGGGCTTCTGGAGGTCATCTAGTCAACATACCACTCAAAGCGGGGTACAGTAAAGCAGATTATTTAGGACATTGTCCCAGTGGCTTTTGAGCATCTTCAGGGAAGGAAGTACAGAAATTTATACAACAACTAATTGTTCAAGAATAAAAAAATAATCTTTCATATGAGATTTCTGCACAGATCTATGACTAAGCTACAAAGTGTTGAACTCAGAAAAGCAAGTAAAAATTTAAAGCAGTATTCAAACCTGCTCTCACATCTCTCTCCTTGTCTCCCCAGAAGCACATGCACTTGAAACTGTAAATTCTAGCAGAGAAAAAGATGCACAAGATCACGGTGTCATATGTAAGAACAACTGTTTTTTTAGTTTCACTTCCTTGCCTCAAGTTCTACTCAGAACCTGAAGGTACAGAAGCAGCTGCAAAAAATAATGAAGACAGAGTTAATTACAAAAATACTCAAAGAACATTTGGGGCCTAATTTTGCTCTTTGTTAATTTGATTTCAGCTTGATTGCCTGGATTAAAATGAGGACACATTGTAGTCCTTAACTCAAATTCATTCCATAGGATACTTCATGTTGGTTAGGGGATGTTTTTTCAGAGAGGATAAAAGAGGAGGAAGTCAGAGCTAGGTCTTCGTAAAACTGTTCTACTAAGCTGTGTCTCTGTTGATAACTAGACTACAGAAAGTTATGTGAATGTGAAACTAAAGATTTGAGATTTTTGTTTGTACAAACATTCAACTGATGCACAGGATGTGTTTTATGTGCAATCAATGATAGTGTTCCTTAGCCGTACTCTTTAACTAACAGGAACTATCTGTGTTACTGCTACAACATTGTAATTGCTTACTTGTTAAAGTAAAGATTAAATGCAGTGACTGAAAGGGGACATAATTATAATTTCCTAAACTCTATTTATTCTGGATTTAGCCAGAAACAGAAGAAACTTCAGAGGATTTCTCTAGCTCCACAAAGAATTCTATAGAATAACATTTCTCCATTACACAACTCTAATATACATAAATAACATAGTCCCCCATAAAAATAAGCCTGTATATGGTTCCCTTATATCAGGTCAGCAAAAGACTTCCATGTATAAAGTATATATGTGTATGATGCAACAGTTCCATGAAGAGACAGCATACCAAGATTTCAGTGCTCTGCTCTTGACTGTGCCATTCATTCACTCTATGCTCTTACAGAAGTTATTTTAAAAAGTTATCTGTTGAGGACTGAGGATAATTCAAAACACTTGTTTTTACTGAGGCTGTTAAGGCCAATGTGCTAACCACTGGCTAGAACTGATTGTTCAGTAAGCTTCATTGCTTTCTTGAACAGTACTTCTGCGGTGCAACAGATGCTTGTCCTAGTTCCAGGTGGATTTTGTGCAAATTTGTCAGCTACAAGGTTTTCTAAACCAACCCTGCCTAGAGATCAAGACACAAATTTTCTCTGTTATTAAAATGTGAGTATTTTGATCAGCCTAACATTAAATGCTTCCAACTATGGCTTTCCTATTGCTTTCCTTAAGGTATCTTTTCATTATACTGTGGGGAAGTCTTTACTTGCCTTATCCCACCTGCTCTATTTATTCTAGGGAGAGAAGATGAATTTCCAAATGATTTTCCTGGAGCTGCAGAACTTGATGATGATTACTGAAAGAGAGAGGCCTGGAATGAGGATTGTGCCTTNGTTGTTGAATTAAAAATGTTGGGGATGTGCACAAAGGGAGGAAGGGAAGAGAAAGATAGAGGCTTTGAATTATACGTGATAAAACATGCTTCTATTTGGCTACATTTCTCTGGTTCTCAGTTAACCTGTGTTTTTGATTCATCAGAAGGCTCAATTTATTTTAAGTGGAAATAAGTCTTAAGCACTTCCAAGTAGATTCCAAAAGACTCCACACAAAGTAAATACTCGTATGCTCTCTTTATAGAAACTAAAGCAAAGAGAAGTGGTTAAAACAAAGAGGAGTGATTTAGATCTTATCTGTTAGCTAATGACCTACAGCACCCAAACTTTTTATTTACAGTTGTCATTTTCTGCCTCTCCTCTTATGCCTTTAATATACCTTTGCGTCTATTTTTTTCCCCTCTGCACATTGTGCACATCTCCGCTGCTGGTAGGTTTCTCCTGCAACAGCTGCTTCTTGCTTATAAACAAATAACACCCACTGCTGATATCTCACCATTATGAATTTTCTTCCTGATGATACTCATGGAAGCAAAATGAAATGATTGGTTCAGGAAAGCAATAAAACAAAACTGTAGGGAATATCTGAAGCAAGACAGAATTTTAAGGATCGTCTTTTCATCAGAGCTGGAGAGGTGACATCTGCTGCCCATTTGTGGAATTTATTATAATAGATTTGTTCAGAAAAAGCTGTATCAGGAACCCCAGCTCAGGTGTAACAGCCCCACCTTGTGTAGATGTTTTGTAATGTAATTAGAATAGATTGCTAATGATTTTAAGAAAATAGTATTGGAATTAAGAATGAAAACAGAATTTAAGGCAGAGAAAAAGCAGTCACAATAAAATGCAGATTTCTTTAATTTTCAAGGCACGTAATTGAGTTAATCACTTCTCATTGTATGTCTCCCCTTGAGCCAAATCACCCTAATGAAATTAAATGGCAAATGTCATTCCTTCAATTGAACGACATTATGTGCAATTTTTACTCTAATGGGAAGGGGAGGGAGAGAAATGCATTTATCTGAAGTCAATGACACAGAGGTACTTCAGAAAGTTTAAGTATTATCTTACTCTTAGTTCCAGTACATGAACAGCAGGATTTAGATGAAAAAAGATAGACAAAGACTAGCAAGCATCATAATTATGAAGATGAAATGAAGCTAGTAGAATTTCTCCTTTGATACACAGCCTTGATGACACAGGTCCCTGTAATGTCCCTTTACATTAACATGCAACTAGTCAGTCTGCTGAAGTGTTCACATGGCTTTTTTGCATTTAGCATTTTAGATTCAGTGGATTAAAGCAATGCTTTTCTTGTCCCTTTTTGTAAGCTACAGATGCAATGTCCAGTCATTTTTCTACTGTTGAAATGGAATTAAGAATCTAGCTACACATTTGCTTAGCTTCAAAAGCAAACAAAGAAATGTACACACACACTGAAAACCTATTAAACAATTAATTTCGGCTGCTTATATTCAAAATCCAATAGTAGCACCTAAACTCCCATACGCCTGTGACTTCTCAGACACATGTGGGTGATTGCTTCCTAACCAACTTCTGGCAAAGCAAAGGAGGCTATGGTAAGCCTTTGCTGTTAGAAGTGCACAAGGTAATCTGGGTCCTTTCCACAGAACTAGGCTGGAAAACAAATAGTAGTTGGCAACTACATTGAGTAAATAATTGTCATGAGCAAGAAGGTTGAGTAGCAATGAGCACAGATAATGGCAACCTCAGTCTGGCTCAGCTGTAGCCTTTCTAGTATTTTGTGCGCAGAATTGGTCAGCTTGTTGTCTAACATACAACCATGGACAATTAAGAAAAAAGAAACTAGGTGTTTCTCTGCTTAACTACAGTAAATGTTTCCAGTAAAGCTGTTGTACATTGACAAGATCAGACTCACAGCAACTACATTTTGCAATCATGGTTTGCTATCTTCTAAAATCTATCAAATGAAGGAGATGGCAGCTGCATTTCATCTAATTGCCTGGCACTCAGCAGGAGTTGCATGGGCAGATTTTTATTTTTTATTTGATTTTGGGGAGCTTAAAATCCATGTCCTATCTCCTGATGCAACAACTGCTTGGCAGACTCATCTACTCATGGCGGCAGTGCTTGGCACCCTTCTTTGGGAAGCTGTCACATAGCATAACAGAATTCAAGATTACTGTATCAGGAATTCCCAGTGTTAAAAACCAGTACATGGGATATGTTCCACACAGGTGCATGTTTTAGTTCATTGCCTAAGAGCTACTTACATATTTATTATTAGGCAGTCACTACATAAAGTACAGAAACAAGCGTGGTAGTAGGAACTCAACACTGTTATCCATCTAGGTGAGTAAGCATGCCAGCAACTACGCTGAGCACATCCTCTTGTATTCTCCTTCTGCTCCACGTAATCTTAAGACGACGCTCTGCACAAAGGCATGAATTCAGAAGTGCACCCTGCCTTCAGCCCCATGAACAGTTTTAGCACATCGTATAGCACACTTTCTGAATGCATAGGTTTCAGAATCTCCGAGGCTAAGGGATTAGATCACTCCTGTTGCACTGGGTCTACTGCAAATATATTCCTTCTCTATTTCAGTTTTTTAATCTCAGTAAGACTTGCAAAAACTAGGTGCTCAGACTGCAGACATTCTTAGCACGTATGAAAGCACACCTCCAAGTCCCTGGAGAGCTTTCAGTCCTAATGGGAAGGTTCCTAAAGAACAAAAGGTCTCACAGGGTTAGGCAAGAAAGAACAAAACTTTTTGGATTAAAATTTTAGATTCAAGAGCAGACCCAAAGTGATTAGAATGAGCTTCAAGTATCTAAGATTCAGTCTTGAGCTTTTTCCCTATATATTGATTTACGTATCAAATATAAGGGCTGCTCTGAAAGTAATCCCTCCTAATTTATTATGTTGGTGGTATGGCAGTAGAGGTTGAACCTTCCCACCAATATTCTGTTTCATTTTGTTGCCATGTGACACGTGTAAGAGACTGTATTGGAATCTTTTGTCTCAAAGTTTGCCCACCTGCCCGAAGGCTTGCAGACCAGGGACAATGAGAGACAAGCAGCCGCTAAACGGCCATCGAGCAGCCTTTCAGCCTGGCACCTTGAGGGAGGCAACCACAGAAGGGAACAGGCAAGCTCGGGCTTGCACTTTCCATGCCCGTTCGTGTGTTACGTGACACACNTTCCCGCTTTCTATATGTAACCCTTGCTCTTACTTCCTCTCTTTTACTATCGCCTGCTTCCCCATCCCCATCTCCCTCACTGACCAGAATTCCTATTAAACTGGTCAGACAACATTTGACCTCGTTTGTGTCTTAATCTCACTCCAGGTATGTTACAGAATCTCCCCTCACTCCGATAATCGAAGCGGGACAACATGGCAGCAGAAGGGCAGCATGATGCAATGGCATCTGACATAGAAGTGCAGATGCAACAAAAGTGAGGAATTGAATTCCTCTATGTGGAAAACATTATACCCACCGACATCCATGGATGCTTGCTGAATGTTTATGGAGACCAAACAGTGGATGTGAGCACAGTGAGGTGGTGGGTAGTGCGTTCCAGTNATAATCGGAGCGGGACAACATGGCAGCAGAAGGGCAGCATGATGCAATGGCATCTGACATAGAAGTGCAGATGCAACAAAAGTGAGGAATTGAATTCCTCTATGTGGAAAACATTATACCCACCGACATCCATGGATGCTTGCTGAATGTTTATGGAGACCAAACAGTGGATGTGAGCACAGTGAGGTGGTGGGTAGTGCGTTCCAGTAGTAGCAACAGTGGGTCACCTCCACTGGTGCAGATTTCTACGAGCATGGCATGAAGGCTTTTGTTCAACATTGGCGAAAATGCATAGCTAATGGTGGTGACTATGTTGAAAAACAGTGCTTTGTCACTGAGAATTTACTCTATCAACTAGTGTTATTGTGCTCTTTGTATCTGTTGTAGTTTCCATGGAAATAAATAGCAGGCATTATTTTTGGACTGACCTACATACATTAAAGTAGCTAAATTTGCTAGGCTTGACTATAATTAGGACATACCTTCTGAAAAGAATCAGAAATCCTGGTGAATCTGTTAAAAGATGCTATTACACGTGCAATTTCCTCACTTTAATATGAGACAATGTTATTAAATTATTTTTAATTGACCTTGTCAAACGGAGTAATTATTCTAGTGGTGGCAATTAAAGCAAATAGTGATCTCTCTCACAGAGTGTGTATGACAGGAAATGTAGTGAGATATGCTTCAATTATGTTTTTAATCAATTTATTCTTAGACTAACTTTTGATGCTTTCTCTCTTGGGAACATCTAAAGCAAAATGTACAAGCTCCCTAATTCTGTTAAAACAAATCAGCTATGCATCACATTCCTATTTTAAAGGATCTCCTCTGTCTAAATACAGCTTTTATGCTTTGTCATATGAACCAGCAGTAGAATTTTTTCAGTGGATTGTGATTCCACAACAAGCTTGTTGTGTAACTCAACTCTGGTTTCAGGAAAAAAATGATTTTTTGGCCTTTATAATACAGGAATATTTTGTGCAGAAAAATCATATTCTGCTAGGAAGTAATACAGATTCTTACTAGACCCAGAAGTGAACATTTTGCCTTTGGATCTCTGAAGAGACCATTTCTTGAGGAATAATTTCATTGGTTGTCAGATTTAGTAGGCTATTATCCTCTATAAAATAACCATAAACAGTGGACAGCGCAAGAGCACATGAATAAGGAGTTCTAGAGAAAGCACAGGGGAAAAAAAAAAAAGACGGATTTAGGCAATTCCTTCTGAAAGCCAGTGTAGCTAAGACAACAAGTTGAATCTTCTGCATTAGAGACATGGAAGATCCAGGAACTCTTAAGTTTGTACACCCTTTTAAGTAGTGGAGGAGAAGAGATGACTCATTAATTTAAGCAATAATGTGTTTTTTTTTCTCCCATTCAGATTTTGTGTCAAGCACAGAACCCATAAGGTGAGTTAGCAGCTTGACACTAAAGTACATGGTAAACTAAAATGTTGTTGTCATGTTCATATAGCTGTTTCATGTGAATTTAGTTCTTGTGCCCTCTTTACATTTCATTCTATAAAGCCAAAAATTATGTGATAAAAAAGCATATGCCCACAGTTGGAACACTAAACCGTTTTCTGTCTTCTGAGTGTGCATCGTGGCTTCCAAGGATTGTAACTTCGCCAAATTAACAGGTTAGCACTCGTCTATCAAAAGGCATTTAATACCACTACAGACCCCCATAAGTTCGTGTAGCTGTTTTCATAAGCAAACTGGCCCCTCCTAGCAAGCCTTGTTTTCAAAAATCCATTGCAACATTCCTCAAGCTAAATAAAACAAACAAACATCTGTCTGAGGCAGAGATTAAAATAAATGCTTGCAGTCTGAACTGGTCTGATCGTTAATTAAAATCAAGTGTTATGGCAGAAAGGGTTCAACAACACTAATTGTGGTTGCACTGGTGTCTCAACAGATAAATTTTGCTCCTAGGACAGCTTCACCTCAACAGAAAAATTCAGCAATAAAATACAGTGCAGCAACACATGTAACAGAAGAACAGCTTCAGAACTAAGTGCGTGCGCACAGTAGCCCACCTGGAACAAGCCCTGCTCTCTTCACGTTCTCATAATACATGCTTTGTGCATGAATCCAGAGCACCTATTTCTAGCTCTGGCCTTCAACATCCAAGCTACTGTTGCAGATTTTTAAATCAGATAGCCTTACCTCTATTTTCTTTCCTACCTATTATAATTCACAGCCTCCCGTCTTCTGCAAAGTACAGAAGTAATATATAAACAGTTAACAGTGTGAAATTCTTAAGGATTTGTAAGAAACATGACAAGTGTATTAAAGATGGCTCACCTCTTATGCCCAAACATACTTTAGTAGTAGTCCCACTGAAATCAATGGAGCAGGCACTCATATTCGGTTCATACAGTACTCTTTATGTAGTCTCAATGACTGTATGCCCGGAGCCAGCAGCCCAGCTGTCCATAGTGCATCGGACAACGCACTCAGTGGGATCATTGGGGAACGCCATGGTGGAAATGACCCAAGTGGGCTGGGGGAATCTCAGATTTGGGAAAGCCTCCAGTTACAGGGCAGTCTGAATAATCCACCTTCAAAGTACGCCGTGCTGCACAGTCCCAGTTCAGGTAGTCTGTTCCACAAGACTTTCACTAACATATCTGTACAACATGTACAACTCCCCCACAGATTTGTCAATATACAAGCCACATATAACAAGTCAACCAGATCAGCATGCCAGCAGAGCTGCAGCACCCAAGCTCTCCGTACAATGCACCAGGTTGCATTTGATACCATTTTTTTCCTTAGGCAACTCCTCATTGCACTGTCTGCTTATTCAGCTCCCCTCTTCTGCCAGCTAGTAACATTACCAGCCAGCTGCATGTTTTTGAACAGCCATCAATGTTGCCATTAGAAGATCTGCACAGACATGCACGTAGGTAGAAAAAAAAATACTATCAGGAGCTGGTCTTTGGCTATCAGTCATTTCTTCCAACGCATAGCTGTTTCTCCACAGTGCTCAATCGCATCCATTCTCTGCCCATCTGTTCTTCCCTCTGTGCTCTTACCCCATGATATTTATGAAGTCAAAATCTTGCTGAGTGGCAAGATGGAGCATGGAATTACGCAGAGGAAGTTTTATGTTCAGGCCAGAGGCTGAGAGTACAAGCACAAATACAAATCAGAGCAGACTGAATCACCCAAGGATGGCACAGTAATCTCAGAAGCAAAACCTGACATAGCTTCTGCCTGTGATTTGTTTGGGTAGCTGGGCCATTCTTTCATAGCAAAGAAGGGCTATTTGGAACAGGCTCATCTTCCAGAAGGCTTTCCTGGGACATCCCAGCAACACACCTCTGCCCACATCCTACCCTGACTGAGATGTTGTGCTTTTAGCACTCACGCCAGGCCAGGCCAATCCAGAATTACTACTCTTTTTTGATCCATTTGAAATAATTTAGAGCCAAATGCTATTGGCATACATGCATGGTTAAACCAGGGTTTTCTCTAGAGGACTGTGACTAGTGAGGCTACTCTGGACATTACATACTTTTCCCTTTGTCTAGAGCCCTGTTAGTGAGTAACTGAGTCCCCTTCATGTTGTTTCAGAGTATTTCATGTTGGATGAAAACAGGGAGTACCCCAGCCTTGTGCCCTGCGTAGCTAGTGAAGTGTTCCTTGCAAACTGTAAGGACTTGTTCACCCACAGATTGAGGAAAGGTGTTTTATTACAAAAGAGAATTTGAGTCTTGCCATGGTGAAGATTTATAATATATTGTCTCGTAATTAAATTGTCTTCCACCTGCACACACGCAAAATCCTAACCAGTGGCCTATGCCATAACTTTTAATTTTTATGTTTGCTCAAAGGAAATAGATGAACAGTCTGTCAGTTGCAAGGAAATAACTGTAAGAGCATACAGGGTATGCCAGTGTGCTCAGGCCTTGGCTTTACAAAGCATAAGGGCCATCCTGAAACATAAAGGCATTTAGGCAGGCCAAAATTTGTCAGAATGGGTGCTGGCAACTGATCTTTGTGGGATACAGGCCCAGACAGAGCCTGAGGGAGGGTAACAGAAGGCTGACACCAGTACAGACTTCAGTAACAATCTGATAGAGCAAAACGGATGTGGCAATTAAGATAATACAGCCGGTAATGGAGTAAAACAGCACCTGCTGATTGCTTAAGGAAACAGCATCGGTCCTAGAGAAGACAAAAGCTGATGTCAAAGATGCAACAAGAGTTGGGGCAAAATCACTGGAGATAACGTGGGAGGGCATCATGGAAAAATGCTAAACAGGGACTATGAAGAGCTTGTGTAGCAGCACAGCTTACATAAAGCTGTCCTCAGTCTAACAAATACTATGGGGAAAAAAAAACAAACAAACACAGAAAGCTAAGAATAGAGAAGAGAGGCTGTGGAAGCTCAAGAAGGAAAGACAAAAAAAAAAAAAAAAAGGATGCATACTGACAAGGGAGAACAGAAATTTGTAGGGGGAAATGTGATCAGTGTTATACACTGGGGCAGAGAAATGTTTGAATAAAACACTTCCATCTGGTTTACTATGCTAGCGTTCTTCTTAAGTGAAGCAAAACCATTGAGACAGAAGCCCTGTTCTGTGTATTTAATCATTGCGCAGGGGGTGTGATATTTGAAGCTTTGGGAATATGCATCAGAAAGAAAAAAGATGCAAAAAAGATTCAAGGAAACAACATGGGACTGAAACAGATCTAAACATTTTTCAGGGCAATAGGAGGCTGAGTATTCGGAGCATGTAGCTGTCTTTGGAGATGGGTATCTCTTTAGTATGCTGTTGCTTGGCTGCATCTTTCAAGCTTTATTAATACTTAATGTGATTGTCTTTAAAATCTGTCAGCATTTGGCATGGATCAGATAAGCGGCTGCGACAGAAGTGTAAATATTTGTACTAGAGTTCTGTAGTCTGCTGTGGTTATGATTAATAAGTTTTGCTTATGCATCTCCAGAGATTGTTTTCTAAATTACCCTGCTTGGTTTACATTAAATCAAAATGCTCAAAATAATTTTCCTATGAGTTTACTATTTTAAATAAAAAATAAATAAGTAGCAATACTGATTAGAAGCTCTAGCTAGCATATTTTAATATACTTAAAAATCACATCAATGTGGAACAGGTATTGAATTGATCAGAAAAGGTTTTCAATCACAGATGATGCTTTCTGATAAGGAGAGGAAATATGAACAAAATAGTTCTTAAAAATCAAGAATTTTCGGGAAAACAGAAAGAGTGAAAGCCTTACCAAGATAATGACAATTTCCAGATGCTGTAAAATGCAAAATTCTCACAAATCAAGGTGAAACAATAATTTAATTATTTGGAGGCAGAGCATGAAGGAAGAAAAAAATTGTTAACTAAAATGGCAGTTATGCATCAGAGACATTTTACGGCATTACTTCTTTATCTGAAGGACAAAAAACAATGGAGTCTTCTCTTCAAAGTGGGTATGAATTTAAAGTTGAAAAGGGAGGAAAAAAAGCAAAGCTTTTATTTTGCCTGTATTCCTCTGGATATCTCCTATTAGCATCGGCGTGTAGAAGATCTTGAAAACATAAATGAAGACAACCAACGACTATATGAGATAGGAGCAAAAGCCAGTACTTCTTCCAAAATCATAGCTAAAATTAACTTAAACCGATCAAGAAGGGCAGCTGAGGAAGATGGCTAGTAAGAGATGAAAATAGCTGTTGATACTCTTGATATTTATAAGATCATAGATTCTAATCAGATGCTTGAGTTACTAAGGCAGCTGAAGGGGCAAAAAGGAAAAATCCACACTGCTTTTTATTAGTTCAGCACTCAATGCTCTTGTAGTATTCTGTCTTGTGGGACTCGGTCTCTGGAGGGAAATAACTACCATCTCATGAACAGAGATGATATTTGATCCAGTGGAGGTCTGAAACTACTTAAGCAAAGGAGATTTGGCAGGTAACACTGATGCTTGCCTGGTTCTCTGTTGAAATGTAGCACATTCAAGGGTAACTAGACTGATAATGAGCTACTTCCTTTCCTCTCCTGCACAGGGTTTCATCATTTCACTTCTCTGTCCTTTGATCCCACAAAGGACAAAAACGGCTTAGCTATGAACCTCCTCACTCCTTGGAATTTACTTTCCTATTCATGTTTTCCTTCCATGAACTCTCGCTAGTTTTGATCATGTGCAATTCAGGTTGAGTAGAAGGAGCATAGTGTGAAAATGTGTGTTAAGATGACAATGACAAAATTAGATGAGACATTTGAGACATTCGGCAATGGTAAAGAAGGTTGAAACATGCCAGGCTGTTACTAAAATAACAAATATTAAATTATTCCTAATCTACTGCTTATCACTGCATAGCACATATACTCTGTATGCTGAGAATAAGCAACAGGTAACAGAATATTGCTATAGTCAGGAGACTGAGGATTCCACTCCATCCAGAATTCCAGAATGGCATTTGCAACATGCTTTTGATGTCCATTTCCAAGTGGAAATATCAAACAAAAACTAGTATTAAATATCAAGAAAGAGTTCTAACAAACATTTGAATTTCAGAAAATTCACTAGTTGTTCTTGAGGCCTTCAAATGTTTACAGTCTTGTAAAGCATGGGTGTGCAAGACAGCAAAGGATAGACCAATACTAAACATTAACAAGAGTGTGTAAGCACTTGAGAAGTTTATCAGGACAAATTCAAAAAAATGTTAGTATGTAAAAATTAATCAAAGTTGTAGTTATTCCATGGAATTCTTGAGCTACAACAGAACTCCACTCCTCATATTCAGTGTAAACTGGATTCTTTAAAACACTATGAGGAATACCTGAACTGTTGAATGAGTATATATAGAATATCTCAAATGTTTTTGAAATCTCATTCACTCACTTGAATATATAAAAGTCGGTCAGAAAATTAATAGTCTACCAAGTTACATCTGACACTTATGGGTGTAAACAGATCTCAGTTTTCTTTGTATGGGTCACCATTGCATCCAATTAGATAGATAGAACTTTTTTTTGAAACACAGATCTTCTTCCTATATTATATCCTGCTTGACATAATCTCTTCTGGTGATTGACATATGTTTTGTACATGTATTGCAACACTGATTCTTGCCAATTACATATATTTATTCTTATCGCTCTAATGCAAAAATAGCTATGCAAGATACTGGCAATAACCAAATTCTCTACTTCACGGAGACGTCACCCTGCATGTTAAAAAAGTTAAAAAATATTGCCATGAGATGTAACAGAAATTCCTTTCTCCCAACCCTTTTCAGCATACTGGTCCATTTTCTCTCATGTCTACTCAGACTTGCCAACACACACATGCGTAAAGTGATTCGGAAATCTATGTTCAATAGATAGAAGGAGGGGGAAGCATATTTGTGCCAAATGGCCCTTACAGAGAAAATCACACCCAGGAGAGGGCATCTGCTAATTCCAAATCAATTCTGCAATCCCCCCTCTTTTTTTTTTGTCCCCAGTGATTCTCAAAAAATGCTTTCACGTGGTAAAGGGAAAAGAATCAAAACACATATAAGTCTGGTAGTACTGCATGATTTAAGGTTTATTAATGTCAGTAACTCAAAATGAAATTGACATGATTTTAATCCTACACTGCAATATATCTCAGGCTCACAAAATACTTATTTTAAGGTTCTCAAAAGGACAGAAATATTGGTGGCACTACAAAGACAATGCAAGCAGATTAGAGGTCCTGAACACTGATTCATTGTGAACCTATCACTTGCAATGTTCAAGTCTCAGTATGCAATTTTTTTTGCCTTCCCAAAATCCTATCTAGTTCTAATTTTGTCATATGCTAAACTATAACCAGATCAGGAGCATACAGAGTTGAGATCAGAAATTTTCTGTTCAGTAAAGCATTGGAAAGTAGCAAACTTCACCTTATTCTTTGGTTTACATCATCAACACCAGTTATGCAGCACGACATGTGACATTCTCTACCATGTCTTTTGGGAAAATAAACAGTAAAATATCCCAGTGGTGTTTTTAACTGTCCATGGCAGAGTCACTCACGCTAAGTTCGACAGGGTTATCTGAAGCCGCTCTGTGGTCATGACAGGGAGTTAACTTAGTCAGTTTCAAATTAAAAATACGTATTTTTGTGCCAAATTCTTAGTTAGGCGTTTTGAGATCTGTACAAACATTTATGTGAGGCACAGCAACTATGTTCTTTATACCAAATGCCAAAAAACATCACTTCATTCCTCTCAACAATGACTGAAATAGAAACTCAGCAGCTGGGTGGAGTGTGATAGAACAGCAAACAAAATAAAATATGCCCAATAACAGTAGTGAAGATAACAGCTTTCATTTTCACCTTTTTCTTTTTTTTTTCCAACAGAGTGCATTTAGATCATTTGTAGGCTTTATCTTGAATATCTTTGACTAATTGAGCTATTTCATCCATGTGCTGCCTCCGTATTGCAATCAGAATTTTGTAAGACAAGTAAGATTTGTAGCACCAGAATGACTCAGTTGTACATGCTAAAGGGAAAATACGATAAACCACTAGTTCATTCTCAATAAAATTTATGTACTTTCCACAGCTTATTATTGAGTACTCAATTATGCATGCAGAAGTAAAGAGACAAATGCTACATGAAAACTGAAAACAAACAAGCAGTCTTCTTAAAGGTTAGTCCAATTAGCAAATGAAGTAGAATTGCACTACCAGTTTGATTGCTTTTCTCTGGATTGAAAGTGTTTGCAAAAAAATCTCATTAAAAGTTAGAGAAAAAACAAGGTTAAATATCCCAAGAATACTTCCTGACTGTGAAAGTTTCCAGATGTGAGGTAAACTCCTCAGGGAAAAAACATCAGCTAACCATTAGCATTAGTTAAGAAAGTATTAGATGCCTCACTGAAAAAAATTAGTCATTTAAAAAATAATTTTCCTATTTTTTCCTAGGATATTGTGATTATTAGACAGCATATGCAAGATTAATGTAACAGAATAGCCAGAAGAAAGCAATGTGCAAAAGCGGGATTGGTTTTTATAATGCTACCAGTAATTTCCCTTTTTTTTTTTTGAGTTAGCTGCAATAGATTATTGCCCATTTAGTGGTTTATTAAGCAAACAGTACCTGGGAGAACCTGGAGTTAATGGTTTAAGGAATAATTTTCATTTTCAATTGAGGGATTATGTAACCAAAATTTTCCAAAACTTTGTTTTGCACCTCATATTCCTGCACCTCACACTCAGTATATGTTCCAAATCTATTTGCCCTTGGAAGAGAAGTGTTTCAAAATCAGAGCAGAGCGATTCAAATTACAGTGCTAAAAGAGGTACTGTGACTACTGCAGTGACCACTCAAACTTCCTATAAGTCACATGGACAAATTTATGCAACAGGCTGCCAAGTTCATAGCATTGTGTTTTGGAGGAACAAGACTGAGGCCATTTCATGTATTAAAAGCTTCTCTAGAATCAATTAGCAGCAAGTCTCTTACTACGTGTTTCAATCATCTCTTGTCCAATAAATACTACTTCGTTAATAATTCAACATCTGGTTACTGTTATTTGCACTTGCATGTACTTTAGCCCTTTAGCCAAAAGACAGTGTTAATTGGCTACTTGGTCATTTTCCATTTCATGCTCCAAAGAATGTGTTTTCCAATAGGCACTGTGTAATTTGTCTGAATACAAACTGCATCTGGCTCAGTATACGTGAATATATTTGCATAACCAAGACAAAATACAAATATTTCAGACTATGTAGCTAACAATTAAGGCTACCATCATAAGTATACATTAATCTTAAAACCACATCCCACAAGAAGGTAGAGAATCTGCTACATATCTATAGGAATGAAAAAGTATCTGATTAGTAGGTTTATATCAAAAGATTGAAAGAGGAATAACAAACCATGACAAAAATGATATCTTTAAATCAACCTTAGCCACCATACTTAAATGTATGCCTACTAGCAGAGTACAATATGGGATAGCAACATGTACTTGCTCCTTTCAAGAGGCTTTTGCGATAGTCTGGCTGAGCCCTATATGTTGAGCAAAGAGAAGTTCATGAGATGCATTTGCTATGTATGGAGAAGCAAAAGAGGGAAGAAACGGGAAGAAGGAGAGGAATGTAAGGACCTAAAAGCCACATCCTGAAGCCCGGTAGCAGTGTAAAGTAGATGAGCGAGATCAGCATGCTGTAGCTAAGTTATGAAACATCATGAGACCAATACTGCATGCAATGCCAGCCTGTCATACTGTGATAAATCTGTGCAGCACTGACAAAGTGTCATTCAGCCTTTCAAGGTTCAGCATTTATAGCTTGTACTAAATAAGCTATGCAAGGTCATAATTAGTAATCATAACACACTACCTTGTTTTCTGAGTCTATATAGCATCAAAAACAATGCTCTCTTCTGCATCAAAATGAAAACATTTCAACTAAATCCTAAAATAAAGGTTTTCTTAAAACTTTTTAAAAATTATTTATTTATTTATTTTGCAAAAAGGAGTATTAGGTCTTTAGCAAAGGCTTTCTTGATAAGAAATACTTGCTACAAATGTTAAAGTAACTTGCTTAAAAAAAACAATGTGATATCGAGCATTAAGAAGGGCGAGGAGCTTGGACAACAGATTGATTGTGAACACAACCACATTTACAAAGACATTAAGCTGTCTTTAGGCCCTAAAATGTTGAACACACATGGTGTAATCCATATTCATTGTTTAAACAACATAGGCCAAAGTTTCAACCTACTTACATTAGTGAAACTTCTCTAGGCCCAAATAAAGGCACTCTGCCCTCCTAACCAGTTCTCTCCAACCTCAAGCATAAACTCCTTACCATGACCAACTTATTATCTTCATATTTATAGGACAAAGAGCCAAGATGACATACTGCAAAATACCAAGTAGATCTAGGTCTTCTTATTAAAACAAGTAGATATGAACATAAATATATACTATATATATACTATATAAACATAAGTTTCAAAAATAATCCAGTTCCCCCAAAACAAAAAAACTATTTCAAATCGTTTTGTAGCAACTACTGAAATGCTTCCATAGAAAGGGTGAACCTGAGAGCTGTTCCCACCTGATTGCTCCTGCTCTGTCAGCATAAGAACACAGTCTTCTGCTATTGTCACCATATTTGCTGAACCTCTGCCAGTTGGTCCTTATACTGTCTTGTCCATCAGTAATGGCCACAGAAGCTGAAAGTGGAATAGAAATAGGTAAGGAAGCTGGAAATCAGGGTACAGTGTTAAGTCTTCAGATAGGCAATAGGTAGTGTCTTTAGGGTTAATTAAAGCTGTTACAAACTATATTATCTGAGTAACTAAGTTAGTGAAAAAAATTCAAAGTGAATGGTTCAACTTTCAAGCATAGGTAGGACTTCAATTGTATTTTTTTTCTAACTTTAACAGGAAAGCTGTAATAGTTGAAGGAGAAGGACAATCAGCCTTGAGATTGTTTTTGAGGTGTGTCTCTCCTAACCTTGATTGTAACAGGTGGTAAGGAACTAGCCAGGAATTTGTAAGATACAAAGGAAAACTCAGCACAGTCTCCTGATGCTTTAGAAACCTCCTAATCATTTCTTTCTGGCCTTGATCAACAATTTTTTTTAAAACTAAAATGTGTCTTCTGTTCTGTTGGCTTTCTGCTGGGCATGAATGCATGTTCAGTGCTGTACAGAAGCTTATAAGTACTGTAGAAACCTTCAGTTTTATCTAGGTACAGCAGTTTCCTTTGCTACCTGCCCTAAACAGCTCTCATTTCTCACCTCAGAGAAGGCTGCTTTTTAGTTTTTAAAGTAGGTCATGAATACAAAATACTTTTGACCCTTAGGGAAGAAAACACGTTGTAAACTTCAGTGTATTTTATGATGCACTACATTAAAGAAGGGTGTATGAATAAAAACACTGTGAACTTTAGCTCTCCTGTTACAACTAACCACAGTCTTCCTCCTGCTTATTTTGGCCTTTTCAGGTTGCAGAGAAAATTAGCACATTTTGGATATCTAGCCAACCTGTCATGTCATCTTTGGCTTCTGCACATGAAAGAGAACAAAACCTGACATGTATTTGTGAAGACACTGTTTACCCTGCAGTGCATGTTTGTTCATTGGCTTCATCTGAGCCACTGGAAAACTGTGCATGTTGGAGAAGGCATTCCTCTCACTTGACTGAGCCACAGCCACAAAGCAGGGAAAGCCTCAAAGCAGGGAGAGAAAGGCATCTGCCAATGCTGTTGAAATCAAACATCCCATCACTGCCTCAAGGAATCTAAAACAGTCTGTCTAAAGAAGCACAGAGGCTTCTATTTCTTGTATGCTTTGTGCTCAGTATTAACAGCATCTAAGCAAGTTACAGTAAGGAGCTGAAAGTACCTCTGCAGACTTCAAGAGCAATGGAGTAGAGCGCAATGATGAAACTGAGATTAAGCAGCTGGAATGTAGTCTGGATACCAGCAAATCTTTTGAGTGGTAGAACTGCCTCTCTAAGTAGTAAAACATTAAAAAGCTCATGTAAAACAATAACAATTGAACCTGGCACACGATATTCCTATCAGACAGTAATTCACTTGTATCTGCATAGACAGACTGTATGAATTAAGAGGTCTTTCTGTCTATACTTTGCACGATTAATAGCCTTACTGCTTTATCAGCAAGTTGGGATGCTTTTGTTATACAAAAAGTGGAGAAAAACTATCACTTTTGTTTCATGTGATATTTTTTATTGCTAGAGGAATCTGCATGGTGTTCAGGATTGCTGTTTTAAATGCTCATTATAAGCTTCCACACAACACATTTGCCACTCACTTGCTAATCTCCAGTCTTTCATGAGCGTCTTTCTTGGGTCATCTGTCTAAATCCTACTTTTAATTGATTCTAATATTAACATTATAAGTTTTAATTAGCTTGAATTAGCAAGCTAAAAAAAAGTCCAGGAACTAGCAATGTCCAGAAAATGCTTGGGATGTTGCATGTTGTATGAATCTCCAGATTACTAAATGGTAGCTACAGTCAGATTAGCAATGTGGTCCATTTTAGCAGAGGTATGTCTTGCAGTTCAGTCACCTCGACTTGGGAATCCTTTGTGAATATACATTGTACTTAATATTCTTACATTGTCTCCCATCAAATCATTGGACGGATGATAACGCTGATTAGTGGTAATATATTTATCCACATATTTGGTTGCAGAAAGTTTAACTTCACTGCCAAATAAATTATCACTGAATTGTATAACTTCAGTGCTTTAAGTATATAATCTCTATAGAAATTGGATATGTGTAAGTCCTGCTTAACTGTAGTACATTCTGCAAAAATTATATCACAGAGATGAAGACAGGATATTTTTGAATCTGTTATGCCTCAAATGCCATATTTTTCTTATGTCATCAGTATGAACACTTCGCTGAATTCCACTTGTGTTCTTGCAGGTGACAAGTCTTCAAAGCTTCCTAAGTGTTGGTGCTCTTCTGTAGACTTTTTGATCCTCTGATCATTTTTGTCTATCTTTTTCAATATTTCTGTGTAACTTTCTAAAGATAACGCCCCAGTCCTGAAAATTTCATGCAAAACAAGATTGATACTTCTCCAATCTAGGTTGGAACTTCACTCTTCTCTACTTCTGTATTCTGCTTACAAAGTAGATACCATGTTTATATTCATTTATAGAACATATATATGTTTGACACTGATCTGCGTTCTTGTCAGGCCTCTCTCTGTCAAAGGCAGTAAATGGTTTATGGATAGCTTCAGCTAATACAGACCCCTGTGAATAGACACAAAACCTCTCATACGCATGGATTAAGCATGAGATACTCAACACTACAGAAACAGTCTTCTATTCTGACCATGCAGTCATTGATGTCATAACGAGCTTAGTCTAATACTTCCTAAGGACATCAACTTTAGAATTTATTCGTTTCATTCAGCTCTACTCACATTTGCAAACTGTCACTGAGTATTAAAATCTAGTATTTGAACATCTACAATAGGTCCTAATTTCCCTACGTTGTTCATGGCCATCTCTAGGCATCATAGTGCTTATTTTAACTTCTAGGACAGGAATTCAGATAGAAGCCTTTCCTTGGTGGATCTGCTTGCGCACCTTGCTTCTGGGAACGTTATTTCTATTACAAATAATTCACAATTTTATCTTCTGCCAACTTTTCAAAGCTATTTGGAGCCTGTAGTCATGCTCTTTTACTGCATTTCCACAGATCAAAACATCACCTGTGAAGACTTATGTAACTTTCTATGTTATCAAAGATATGTTTTATTTTTCAGTGAAAAAATTCAGGTGCCAATCTTAGCCTAAAAGCCAGTCTGCAGAAACAGTATTTCCTAATGAAGTTACCAGCCAAATCTGCTGATACCAGATATTTTCCTATGGCTGATACATCCACAATGAAAAATACATTAGAATTTCTGCATTTAACTTGTAACAAGCAAGAGGAAAACATTCTAACATTTCTAAGTTGATCACTCTTAAAGTAATAACTCCTGTTTATTTCCATGGAAACTACAACAGATACAAAAAGCACAATAACACTATTTGATAGAGTAAATTCTCAGCTACAACACGCTATTTTCCAACATAGTCACCACCATGAGCTATGTATCTTCACCAGTGATGAACAAGAGCCTGCAAGTTGTGCTCATAGAAATCTGCAAGGCTGTCCGGAACGTGGCTTGTCTTTGACGTTGCTGTTGCCACTGATGAAATGCACCATCCACTGCCTCACCGTGCTCACATCCACTGTTTGGCCTCCATAAAGTTCAGCAAGCATCAATGAATGTCATTGGGTGCAATTTTTTCCACACAGAGGAATTCAGTTCCACACCTTCGCTTCATCCGCACTTCCATGTCAGATGCCACTTTGTCAGATTGCCCCTCTGCTGCCATGTCATGTGGCAACAAAATGGAATGGAATACCGGTGGGACACTTCAGCCTTTGCTGCCATACAACCAACATCCACCTCTGATGTTGTGGGCCAACATAATAAAAATAGGAGGCATTACTTTCGGATCAGGCCTCGTATATGCTTATATGGAATTAACATACAGAGAGGAAATTATACTTTTTTTGTCTGCAGTGACTGATGTATGATGTCATTTCTCTTGACTCCCTTGCTTGTTCAGCGACTCCAAGGGAAGTAGCTTCTTCCCAGACTTTCTTTGGCCTTCTGTTTTGAGAGACTAGAATTTTCCAAAGGGTATGAATCATAGGACAAATGGGCTTTTCTTCTTTTCTCTTTAAAAAAAAAAAAAAAAAAAA
>WBMW01000210.1:419989-446928 GCA_013396635.1 Penelope pileata | reverse complement strand
AAAAAAAAAAAAAAAAAAAAAATCTCCTGATACCCTGGAACACATTTCTGATATTTACTGCAGTTGTTCTAGTTTCCTGCCTTTCAAAGAGCTACATGTCTTAATGAATAATAAATCATATTCTATGTAATCTTATGAGATGAATCTTTAAACATTTGTTATTTAGCCATACAATTATTTCATCTGCTTCCTCGGTTGGGCTAACTACTATAAGCCTTCTTATAAGCAAACTCTTCAATTTTACCCACTTGCACTATCAGGGTTTCTCCTACACTGCTAACATTTTCTGGCATAACATTGACTTTAGCACTGGTTTCCAACTCTGTCTACAACCGTCCATTGCTTCTCTGATTTTGACACTGTCTTCAATTCTCTGCTTATGCTGTCAGCGTAAATTATCACAATTTACTATGAACTGTTACTGCATTTGTCTTGCTTTTCCAAGTACCAGGCGCTTCTTCAGCTTGTGGCATTTGTCACAAGAAGCACAACTTACTCTGCTAATTTCTGCCTTCAGTTTCTTCGCCTGTTAGCCTAAAGTTTTGCAATTACTTATTTGATCTGTGCCACAGTTAGCTCCCTAAATGGCCAGAACATCTCACTAGCTTTAATAATTTGCATATCCATGTATGTTTTCATCTTCTTTTTATATTCTCTAACACACATCACTCATATGCTTTTATATAGCATGCAGTACTCCACACAGTTCAATTATACAGTCTTATAACAGCATATTTTAATGGAATTAGTGGAAAACTAATGAAAAAATTAGATACTTCCAAAACAGTTGTAAGAATACTGAATTCCCCCATTTTATTTTTTTAAATAACATACTCAATCCTTTTCCAGTTACTCTTCATGAGATTTGCAGGTTTGAGGTGTGATGGTAATTTTAGCACTTTTTCTCTTTTGTGCAGAGGCTTTTCTTAATCAGTGAGCCAAGTGAACCTGAGCCAAGAGTTTATCAACATCTGTCATTCATTGTCTATGTTGTGTTAATGTCTACACTGCTTAAAATGAACTTCTGCACAATGTCCCCTTGAAGCCACTCATGCAGGAGCCTCTTGCCATTAATTTACAGTCCCTGTAGCTCCTGCACTTTTTTCTACTGCAAAAAAATCATAGCAAAGAATTATCTCATGAATCTTTCTCCACATTTACTTTGAACATGAGTTCTGCGAGTAGACACTGAAATTGTTATTTCTAGCTCTTCGGTTCATAGATGCATCTTTACAGACTGAAGTTTTTACGGTGATGTGTGTGATTTTATTTCCTGTGCTGGTAGGAAATAGGTCTTGAAAGGAAGTTCTTTTAAGTCCAACACACAAACTCTTAGTCATTCCTCACACTGCAGTAGATGATAGGCTTCTCTCATCTGCAGCTTGCTCTCAGATGTTTTACTCTGAGTCCTAATTAAATTTATAAAAAATGTGATCCCAAAGGAAAAACATTTTCTGACTCTGTGAAGAGGGTAAATTTTGATTTTTGCCAACTGTGATGATTTATTTCCAAAAAGACTGTTTTTGGTGTGCAATGTTCTGACATAATTCAGACTGAATTGGAAATAGCACTGGCTACGTCACTTGCACAGAATGAAATTTCCTACTGAGATTTGTACATGCTAGATGTGAGTATCCAGAGGACACTGTTAGTAAACAGTCTTAGCAGGGTACTGTTAAGGCAAAGTCTGAAGTCAAAGCCACACAATTCCTTAATATGAACTGCCACAGTACAGACAGATTCACTCAATGTTTATGTTTCATTTGAAACAATGTCTCCTATAAATTACAAGTGACTCAATTATGCTGCCAGAGGAGATTGAAAAATATTTGTTACTGCAAACCACAGACATAGACAATATTAAGACATTAGAATCATAGAAACACTAGGTTGGAAAGGACCTACAAGATCATCTAGTCCAACCGTCTTCCTATCACCATCCCTACCCACTAAGCTACTAAATCATATCCCTTAGCACCTCATCCAGACGGTTCTTGAACAGCGGCAGGGATGGTGACTCCACCACCTCCCTAGGCAGGCCATTCCAGTGCCTGACCACTCTTTCAGAGAAAAAGTTTTCCTTACATTCAGTCTAAATTTACCCTGGCGCAAACACACAGCTTGAGCAGATCTTCTCTGAGATGCAAAGACCATCTGAAGTGCTGGGATGCTAAAATCAATAGCTCAAACTGATATCCCAGAGTGGAAGAGAATTAAAAAAATTAGAAATTTTAATTTGTCTGCAAATACTTGTTCATTTTGGATTATCTTTTCCCTGAAGCTCACATATGTAAGAAGAATGATGGGAATTTACAAAAATTCTTGAAGTACAAAAAAATTTGTAGAAGCTTATAAATACAGTAAGTTGCCATAGGAAATCATTATATCAAATCCAGATGCACTCTCCTTCACTGAATATTGAGAAAATCTGTTAGAGAAATATTGAACATCATTTCCTTAATACTAACAATAAAGAATATCTAAACCGCACAGAGAGACAATCTCACCAATGCATAAGCACTGCATTCTCATTAGTTTTCATTCACAAAAATAATGAAGTAGGAAATACTATATAGTTGAGGATTTACAACCATAAGAAGATCAGTAAATAAAAGCAGCAGATTAGCCCAATATTATTGGATCCTGCCATTTAAAGTCTCTTCTGGTGGACTTAATGGGCAATATATATCATTTTTAGAAGAGGTGTTAGAATAACTAGCATCTAAATCAGGAGCACGCATGGTCAAGTAGGCTGATAGAAATTCATCTTTTAACTTGATGGCAATAACGCATGTAGAATTTGGAGAGATTTATGCCAAGACTCAAGGAATATAATATTCATCTTGAATTAACTAATTTTTGCAATAAATGTACTGTGGGTGATACAGTGCTGCCAGGAAAGATTTGTAGCCTGTCTAAGGTACCAATTACTTTCCATTTTCTACAATAAAAGTGTCTAGTAACATGAGTGATAGCAGCAAATTTTACATATCACTAACAATGAAAATGAATGTACTTTCCATCATGTCTGGAAACAAATTTTGTAAATAGCATTAAAAGATGCAGAAAAGAAATCACTGGGTTTTGTGCAAGAAAACTTCCTTTAGTGTTTTTACGTATTTGTTTTTTCTCCCAGTGATGCATCCTTAAGACTGATTTTTCAATCTTAAGTCACGCTAGAAAAAAGTGTTCTTGAGAGAGGTTAATTCCAATTCTCTTCAAATAAAAGGTGAAACAGGACAGCATAATCTTAAGCGAGGCCAACATGAACTAAAAATGCTATCTAAAACAACGTTTCAAAGCTAATCGGATCACAATCTTGGCATATACCACTGTAAGTCTTTCAAATTTCTTAGGATCATTCTTGTGTTGCAGGAACTTGTCATGTCGCAGATGTTGACTGTGAGACTCTCCCATATGATCCTGTCTCATACACCTAAATCACAGTGCTTGCAAACCACAAATTCCCAGAACAATAAATGGCTCCTGTCCTGCTCCTGAATATGACATGCCACACTCGATTGGTCAGACTACTTGAATAACTACATCTAGAGCATTGATTCCATAGATACCTTAGAATTTTTTTCTAACTAAGCAAAAGTGAAAATACAGTAAATAGAGATTTTTATTTTTTTACCTTTTTAAAAAAATTCTGTGCCTAAGGAAAGATGGTTGACAAAACGTAGGTCAGACGTGCAATATGACATGGAAATAATCACCACTGAGGCAAATAGAATGAACTCTGATTACTTTGATTCAAGAAGCTGTGAGCATTTGAGACTTGTCTGAGGGGAATGCCCCAAGGAAATGTTTAGTAAAAGTCTTTAAATACACTCCTAAGGATCAACGGGCCACAGGAAAATGTATCAGAAATGCCCATTGGTCTGAAGGAGAAATTTCCAAGAGCTAACACACGTAAGCACACAGCCATTTGGAAGGTTATTTTAGACAGAGGGTGATTCTTCAAGTCAATTATTTGCATTTGTGGTATTAGCAATAAGACAATTCCAGCCTTGCTTATGACTGTAGCAACTAAAATTCTTAGGTACACAGTGAATCTTTTTCTTCAGAACTGCATGTACAGGGTTTGCGTTTGACTTTTAGTCAGAGTAGTGCCAGTTCATGCAAGTTGGAAAGCATATCAGTAAAAATCAAGTTTGTGTACTTAGTTGTATGATGTAGTCCACTACGCAGCTCACTGAGCTACATTAATCCTATTTTGTCCTCTTCAGTATTTCTGATTTTCGTGATACATCTCTTGGCTTGGCTGCTTATAAGTGGCCAGAAAGTGTCCCAACCCAGACACGCAACTGTAGGTGAGCACCTGGGATGAGAGTAGAACTATAATTGTGATCTCATTCACAGGTGATATCTTCATGCACAGTATTGAGATGCACTAACTTATGATTGCACAGAAACCTTTTTTCCCCTTCCTTTTTAAATTCATATATAATGTTTACTGTTATGCAGCAGCGCAACCTTTGTCTTCACACTTGCCCTGTGCCCTCCTGCTAGGCTCATGCAAGGAGGTTCCGTGCTTTAGCAGTCTCTGGAGTCCTCTGGTCAGAGAAAAACTTGTAATGGAAGAGACATAGTGGGAATCATAAAGGGAGACAACCTCACATCCCACTTTCATGCCACTTCAGTTCTTCTTGGAGGCCATGGAGACACAGGAACAGGTAAGGCAGCATGGAGGGAGAAGCTGCTATATAACACCGGCTTCCAGGGACTGTGGTACTTGAAGTAATTTTTGTAAATCAATTTGACAAAACGATCAGAAAATCAGAAACCAATTTGACAATGATCAGAAAATCTACACATTAGATCCAGGATATAAATATTGTAAGATAAAGTTAAAATAAAAAGAAAACCTGAATTTTACTGGATACACTGTCCAACCGGTATAAGCTGGAGATGACAGAATTGATCACCTTTTCAAAAGGAAAAGATTTCAAGAGCCAAGGCTTAATGAGGCCCTAACCTCCACTCTCAGCTAAACTTTCCTTACAGATAATATAATTGTTTCAGAAAAAAAGCTTAGATGCCTTTATAGCCCTAATGGCCCTACTTACATGCCACTGCCAATCACAGAATGAAATGGTAAGCAAAGCATAACATCTTTCTCAGCTTCTTAGTGGTGGCTGTGTATATTGAGATCAATTAAAAGGACAATAAAGACAATGAAGGTAAATTATGTTTTAAAAAATAATAAGCAAAATTTCTCTTCTCTGTACTCTGGCATCTCTCAAGTGATGTACAGATAATAACCAAACCTTTGCTTACACAGTAGCTGAAATGGACCATGATTACACAAATATTTGAAAATTGAATCCAAACTATGTCAAACTGAGCTCATGGCACTCAGCAAATTCGATCTCAGATGGATTAACACTCACCCTTCTCTAACTTAATTTACAGCCATACATGAAATACTACAATGCATAAAAGCTTTTTGGTACAGATTGTAATAATCAAGTGCTTTATTTCTCATCATCAATACTGACAAGTGGGATCGGCTCTAGTACTCACAGTGCACAGTACTTGTATACACTATTTTCTCTGAGCATTTAAGGCCTTTGGTCATGAAGACATCGTGCAGCCTCATGTCCAACTGCACTTAAAGATTCCAAAGCAAGTGAAATGTCAGAACTTTCAGTATTTGGAAACGTAGTTGGTAAGGAGCAACAAACTTTGGCTTTTCAGCCAAAGCAGAGGATGCCCATTCTGAGTGTCAAATTTAGTTAGCAGAGAAGCCTAAATTTCAAATGCTTCACTTATTTTCTGCTTGCTCTGGCACAAAACTAGGGCAGCAGACTTCAAAAGGCTATCCAAAGGTAGATTATGCTCCTTCATGTAAAACTGTGTAATTTCATTTTTTTTTCTTATGTCTTTGGTGCCTCATTATAGCTCTTAGGATTGTACTGAAAATGAACTGGCCATCAGAACAAGCAACAGTTCTACATTTTGATCTTCCCCTTCTCCCTGACTGTCACTGCTTTTTACCCTTTCCTTCTTCCTCCCAGCAGCAATTTCCAATCTGGGTTTCACAGCCAATAATCTTTTCCCTTCCTTCTCTCAAGGAATTAGCCATTAATTGCTCATGTTTAAGATCTAATTAGCATTACTTTCCAAGGAGATAAATAGGGAATCAGTGCATTCATATTTCTGAACTATTGCTTCAAATTGGATGCTTATTGTATATATCACCATTACAAGAAAAGGCTGTTTTCTGTTCCTGTTAGGAAAAATAATTTTCCATCTAGGTGTACTAAAACCCTCTTAAAGGTCTCCTTCTTTGAAGACATTCAAAACCCTTTCTTGTGCAACCTACTCTAGGGAATCTGCTTTAGCATTGGGGTTGGACTAGATGATATCCAGAGGTCCCTGCCAACCCTTACGATTCTGTGATTCTGTTGGGAAAAGTGGAGAGCAGAAAAGATTTTGATACAGCAAGTTTCAGATACCTTGCAGGGCAACCTGACACAGCTTTTTTAGACTTCATTAGGTGCCTTTTGAGGGATTAAAGCCACAGACATTATAGGAGTGTTCTGTCTTCTTGGTGTAAGATTTCTTAGATTTTTTTCTTACAATTCTTGTCTCTATATTACCTCTAACAGCACCAATGCCAACATCTGGAGGTCCCTAACCACTTTTTAAAATACATAATTAAACAAGGAAATTCTTTCCCAATTTGTTATTATGCCAAAACTGTTAATTTCCCACCTAGGTATTTATGAAGAGTAAATAATTGTCCTTACAGCATCCTTTGGACGGCCAAGCTATCCAAGCTCCTTCTAGATCTAAATGCTGTTACAGGGCTAGCCTGAAGCACAGCAATGTATTCACCTGGCTCATCTCACTCATATTTTTTAGTTCTGCATATTTCCATTAGTGCAGGACGGTGCCTCTGCTGATTAGCGTTGCCACTCAGCATAGCCAAGTAGTAAGGTGCAACAAAAGGCTGACCATCATTCTATTGCTTTCAGATCTTGAGCTAACTCCATCGTGACTACTCAGGTCTCTGTACAGTGCAGCACTGCAGTGTACACACATACCTCCATACCAGCCTCCTGTAGAATACACTCTTTTCCTCTCAACAACCAGCTGTTCCTTCCTGGCACATCTTCCAGTTTGGATTACCTTTCTTCAACATGGATAACCAGAACTGTACTCTAGAAGGAGATCTCACCAGAGCTTTGTATATTGCTATTATTTATTTCCCACCTCTGCTGGCAACATTGTACTTAACGCATACTAAAATTAAATCTACCTCCTCCTGAGTTGCCTAGTAAGTATCTTCAATAAACTAAGCAGTGTTCCTCAAACTATCAGTACAAGAAATAAGAGAAAAAAGCAATTGGTTTTCAACTTTTTTTTCCCCCCACTCCTCCCACCTTTTCTGGAAGTAGTCACCTCTCCAGCAGGTACATGAATAGCACAGCCTTCAGACTGAGTCATTGGCTACAAAAGAACAAAATATAAAGTGGGATTAAAAACAACAGTCTAGCCTGCAGACACAGTGGAAACAATCACCTGACTGCTTAGGTGTGGAAGCTTTTATCTATTTCTGTTTCCCCTCACTTTCTGGGATAAGACAACCTGCAAATAGACCATGTGACTGTATCAGAATCATAGCAAGTCCAGACTCATATTTATAGGAAAGAAGGCATGCTTGCTGGTGGTGGAAGAACTGGCAAGGGGCCAGGTTGCAGGTAAAAAGGCAACTCCACTGAGGTAATGCAGTTGAAAAAGGCAAGTACAAGATCTGCAGGAAAGAGTCCTGGGCGAGTAAGAAATGCCATGGCATAGGGGTGGCTCAAGTCAGATTCATACAAAGCTCCAGATGGAAGCAAGTGTGGAGAATCTGGGGATGGGAACAAGCCTAGTGGGATCATTGTTGGGTTTGCTGCAGCTTAAGGTGCAGGGATATTGGGATAGGTAGGCCTAGGCTGTACAAATCCTCATAGAGCATAGAGAAAGTATGAAAAAGTTGAACTAATGTTTTTCTCCTCTTGTCATCTTCTGAACTATAGTTAATACAGTAAATCCTGTCACTAGTCTCTAAACACGACATACTGTTTAAGCACATTCATTATATTTCTGCTGTTCCAATATCACACAAATTTCTCAGATGGAATATCTTCCCCATTCTATTCCACTGGGCACAGAATACCTATTAAAATCCAAGGTCAGAAACTGGTACTACAGAACTACAGGATAAGGATTCAGAAAGAAATCTCTTGACAGGAGCAATTACTACTGTCCAGAAAAAGAATTTTACTCAGAGGAAGCTGGCAGAAAAAGCAGGTTTCAGAAAATCTAGAGGTTATTGCACGTTCATGGAATAGAAGTTGCAGCAGTTACTACAAAATATTTGCACTTGTGGCTTTCATCTCCAATGCAATTAACCTAACCACTGATTTCTAGCGGCAGGCTATTAAATTACCATGAGCTAAAGAATAGTTAACTATGTATATAAGCCACATGTTCTAAGAGGGGAGTTTGATAAAAGGAAATAGACTTTTTTTTTTAAAAAAAAAACCTGTGTTTTCCAGTGGAAAAACCCCACAAGCCACCTGAAAAGCCTTGCTGCAGACAAATTAAACAATCTTAAAACCAAACACTAGGCATTTTTTTTAGAACACAGTTGCTCACCGTGTTCAAGTCACTACTAATCTCTTCCAAACAAAATATGATCAGTAAAAACAGTCTCATTTAGCATTAACAAGAATTATTATACATATGTGGCACAAGCACTTCTAGCATACCGTGGCATTTGGCTGAAAGCCTGATGATGTTTTTTGTATTTATAGCACAGTATGTGAACATCATACTTTTTCCCTATCTTTCACACTGTAAATTATTCAAGCTTTATTTCTTGGCCCTGAAAAATAGTACTATCCTGGGCTGCCATCCAAGAAGAACTTTTTAAAAGACTAACAAGTTTGATTCAACTCAGTAAGGTCATTTGATTATTCCAGAAAGTGAAGCAAAACTGAATTCAAATCATTTCAGTTTCTTGATAGGCATTCCTGCTGGTGGAAGAGCCTGGTGAACAGCCCAAGAGTTGAACTCTTAAAGCAAGTGTATCACAGGCACCTAGAGCTGCATATGCTCGCCTTATATTGTCTTTTTCCAGGAAGAATAGGAAGTATAAGAAGCTTAGAAGAAAAAACTTTCTTCGTTTTACTATTGCATTTCTTTTGATCCATTCTGACACATTCCTAGAGCTGCTACTCTACCGCCACTGACTTATGATTTCTATGCTAAAATTCCTACAAATCTAGGAATATATAGGTATGCAAAAGGAGTCAAAGGAATGGCATTAGCAAGAGATGTTATTGGGAAAAATAATTAGTTAACCTCAAAAATTGTAACAGTTCTTTCAGACCCTGATGAGATAAATTAAAAGCCAAAGAAAACAACCATAATGTTTTTCAAATTTTGAATTTTTTTAGTGTGGTTAGAGAGGAATCTCAAATCTAAATGTCACTGTATACAATATTGTATTGTCAGGCAGCTTCTTCACCTGCTTGTTCTAGACCAGCTCATCTGTAAAGTGAAATTATTTCTGCCTGAAGCAAGCAGGATCATGTGCAACGATGCTTCTGAGTATAACTGATCCCTACTGTTGTGCACCAGCTGGGATTCTGGGGCTAGCTCCAACTAAGGACTTGAGTGCCCAAGGCACGACTTGAACAGAAGTGAAGCTTCTAAATCCAAAGCTACAATCCCAAACACCCACAGACAGCTGCTGTCCATGCTTGGAGGCCTCTAAACTAAGTAGCTGTCTCCTTGTTTAACCTTAAAGTTTCCTAAGTAGTTAGAATTCTGCTTCTACATGTGTCCTGGAGTGCACCAGCAAGAGCAATTCAGTGGTCAAGCATTCATCATCTTCCCATCCTTGAGTGTCTTACTGTGGTAGCAGTTGCAGAGCATACCAACAGTCTGGAACTCTTCCTTTCACAAAACATATCACTAACTTTTTAAAACACACACAAATGAGATCATGCCTGCCTTCTGTATAATATCCACATAGTTAAGGAATTTGACAGGTAGTGGGATATTTTGACTTGTTCAAGCTTTTTGTTTGAACTTGAACTTTTTTGTTGAAACTTGGGAGAGTTTGCCAGCTGCATGCTGGTCAGAAATACTTTCTCTGACTCATGTAGAAGCTGTGATACTATGAATAGTAACTCAAGGTTCATACAGTCAAAACACAGTGAAATGTTGAGCAAAGTTCTCTGTCCTGATGAACAGGAAGTTTTGTGGTTTGTTTTGCAAGAGACACGCCTTTGAGAACGTCTTTCCTTGGATGAAGGCACTGGCCAACCCTTAAGAACATGAAAAGGGAGAGATAAGAAGTGCTATGCAAATATGCTTTAATTATTGATGTAATATGACTGGACTCCAAACAAAAAGCAGATTAAAACCCGGATTGGTAGCCACCAGAAATCTCTCCCTGGACCCTGGTAATAAAATTATTCAGAAAGGTAATGAGATTGCTGAACAAGGAAAGAAAAAAACTTTGAATTAAAAACCAGAGTGCAAAATATGGGGCACGTGTGCTAAGAGAAGCAGAAACGACAGAAAAAGCTCTGCACAAAATAAGCTGAATGAGATCCAAGAAAGTGACTGACTCAGTTTTACAGACTAGACATAACCAAATACAGTCAGCTGTAGCAAATTACATCTTTGTCTCCCCCAGTGATGTGTTCAGTTACTGACACAAGAGTTTCATGCACAGTGAACATCACAGTAAGTAATTAATTGTAGTGCAGATACTTTAAACTCTGAGGGCCATGTTATGTTCTGGCTGTCACCACTTGTTCTGGAAAAAACAGACAATTTCACATATCAGCTTTCGTTGAACATGAGGTTTCTTTATATTTTTGAAGTAAAACTCAGCCAGACATAGGATGTGCTACAAATCTCCAATAAGCTTTACTCAAGACTTCTATCTCAGCTTTATAGACACATCAGACAACTCTATACAAATGCCATGCCACATTATTAGTCAAATCAAGTTCATAGCAGCTGTACCTAGGCTGTTTCTCAGGGATAGCTAACAAAAAGATTCAGCAGATAGGGCACGGATCACAAATCGAAGAAGGTTTACAGAGAGGAGCGCAATAGTAGCATTTGACAAGGACTTACTGGGAATATACTGCAGCCAGACACTGGAGTACAGTTAAATTATGTTTAGATGCTGCCAACTTCATCCACTCAACACTGCTTTCTTGCCTTGTGCTGTTCCTTCAGATCCATTGTTGCCTCTAGCCTAGTCTAGTTGGTAAAAGTGATCTGTAAAGGACAACGTAAAATCTACCAGGCACACACAGTCTGCCCTAGCAGAAATCCACATCTCTTTTTATGTATTTTGATTTTATTTTCTTTTAATAAAGCTAAAGATGGTCTTTTGTTTAATTTTGCCTTCTCATTTTCATGAAATGAAACAAGAAAGTAAACATTCATTCCCATGATCAGTTTTCCAATTTTCTAGAATGTTATTCCTTTATTCTGAATTGAAAAAGGACAAAAAAAAGTTTTATTTCACCTTCCCCCTCCCCAGAGCACTTCATTCAATCAGTTTTTTTCCTTCAGGATGGTATTTGAAGGAAATGGTTATTAAAACAACTTTAATTCTATAGGCAGACAGCATCTTTGTATCTTTATAGCTTTTCAGAGTACAGCTTGTGACTATTTTTTATCCTCCTTAATACTCTCTATCAATATGCAAAATTTAAATGGATTTCAAAGCAAAAGATGTATTTATTTTTACATTAAAAAAAGAACTTCTATAATGTATGCAGAAAATGTCATTATTAAATAAACCAGAAATGAAAACTTCAAATATCAGCATAATACTGAAAATAAACAGCCCTCCATGGCTTCGATGCTTACAAAAGATGAATAGTCTTGTAAGACAAGGTTCATATTCTTTTGTGGATTATTAAGAGTAATTTTGTCATTCAAAATGTGTTAAATAAATCAGTATCACCCCTTCTTCCAAGGGTTCTCTAAATTGAGAGCCACCTTTCACATACTGTATGCAATTCTGAGCTACTCTCTCGAAAAGAATACAAGATAATATTTGATAGTCATGAAGGGAGAGATTCAAAATTCTGCTCTCTGTAAAGAAAGCTAAATAACCTTTTATTGCATAAGTACACCATCGCTTTTTTCTTAATTATGGCATAGCTACCAGTTTAAGCTCTATTATCTCTTCCTGTGCAATACTGGAAAAAGTCAATCCTTCAAGATGATCTGAAGCTCAGCAAATTAACTTCATGTGGTTTCCACCTTACATTCAATTACTCTTATTTTCTTCCATATTCTGCTGATTCTTTCTTTATACTTTATATTAAAAAAGAAAACTCGCCAATACAAACATTTCTGTATTTCACTTTCAAAATTTCCCTCCAATTTTTTTTTTTCCCCCTCATTTACATTTCCATTCTTCTACTTTTTTCCCCCCCAAGTACTCTACACAGGAAAACCAAAGGCATTAAAACAATGTTTAGGGTTAAACAAAGGTAAGAGAGGAGAACTAGGATTAATGAAGAGGATTAAGAAAGAAAATTCTGGTTGACTATCAAGAAAAAAAATACTGTCAGTGAGATTTATTGTTGTGAAATATTTTCCTATGGACAGTGACAGAACATTCACTTTGAACTATTCTTACAATGCTCTAAGGAGCAAGACAGTACCAACATCCAAGGACCAAGTTCACAGTATCCTTGGACTTCTCTGCTCACAGTGCATACAAATACCATCAGATTTTGCCTCACTTCAGCATTTTGGTACATTCAGTTCTTCCATGTTTTGGAAGCACAGAACTAACTACATGACTTGCAGTATATGTACCAGAATTTCTCTGAGTTTGAGAAAGTTTCAGAGGTTTAGATCTACCTTGAATAGGCAAAAATATTCAGGTCAGTTCTACTTAGCCTAAGAAAATTCACTCATTCTCAATGAACATTATTTTCCTTATCTGAAATTATTTACAGATTATTGCAATCACTTCCAAAGCAGCTGTTTACCTCTGAAACTCAAGTTACTAGCAGCTACTGACTGATAACATTGGCGCTCTTTACCAAAGCATTGTGGACAGTACCTTTTAAAACAATAAAGCAATATTTAATTGAAACGTATTGAGAAGTAAAACCAAATTTATGAGCCACATCTCTAAGACTACATTTTTACACAGGCCTACAACTGAAAAATCATGATGAAAATTTCTTAAAAGCATAAACAGAAAGCGGTAAACTTCAGTTTCAGGACATCTATGCCATTGTAAGTCTAAATCATTCTTTTTGCTATGGAAAAAATTAGGGACTTGAGGCCATTTACTTTACAACTGTATCACTATTGTTGTACAAACCACAAGAAATAAAATATCGAGATCGCGAAGAGGCAAGATTTAATGACAACTCAATACTTTGTTCACTAGGTACCACAATATTCTACCTGGTTCCTCAGACTTCTCACAGAGATTGCTGATGGATTCCAGATACTGCCCTGCATTTCCATTACTGCAAGCTTTCTAACTGCCTGTGAAAAAGAATATAGACACTTGTTTCTGTTACAATCCTCCTCAACATTTTGCCCAGGATTTCTATCGAGAATAATTTCACCATTTTAATTAACGGTGGATTAATTAATAATAATTAAATTTAATTAATGGTGAAATTTAATAATTTCACCATTTCTTATGTAGTCTATGAAATACAGTGATAATTAGTAAGAATCATCACCACCATTATATTCAGAGGCTGCATGTGGCCTCTGTGAGCAGTGTGTCATTGTTGCTTATTGGACATAGCTAATCATCTGTTGGTTACTGTGCAGTCATAGCTGCTAAGATCAAATGCAACAAACATTGAAGAATAGCAGCATTAACAGCATATTCAAGTTAACTTAAGGGAGAATATGCTTCTGAAGTTAAGCAACTGACACAGATTTTTAAAAGTACTGATCTGTTGTAGATTAAAAGATGAGTGTGCTACAGTTTTGCTTATATGCTCTCCAAGATTTTGAAACTTCAAAGTAACTTGTAAAAGCAGATCATTTATTCACTGAAGCCTATTAGGAAGGGGCATCAAGTATAAATACACGATTTCCATGAGAATAAACCATGCCAAATCCCTGCAAATCTGTTCTCGATGGTAATTCCTCAAGATCTGTGTGTGCTTAAGTATAACAGAGCTGTGAAAGACAGTCACTAGATGGTAGGTTTTTACCCACTGAAGAAGGCATTGAATTTGCCCCTCAGAATCTGCTGGCAAGGCCTTACTTGTTGCAATAACAGGCAGACTTTTCAAAAGATATCCGTCCACTTCAGTGGAGCTCGAAAAGATGTAATAAGAGACAAAACACAAAGCTACTTCTTTCTATCATGTACTTAACTTAGGAAATAAACATTTTCTAATAGTTTATCATGTTTGATTGTTCAATAAATAATTCCTGTTTTATAAATGAACTGTTTCCCTTCATTCAGGATGCATGATCTAGTCAGCATTCCTCCCCCCCCCAATATAACAGAAAATTCCTTGGGTTATGTGAGTAGATACCACTCAATAATATTGAATATGGGATACTATAAAAAGGATACAAAAAACAGAACAATAACATCTTAGGAAGCACTTACTTACAGTAACTGCTACGGGAAATTGAAGACACTCTCAACTTAATCTTAACTAAGTCAGTTGGAGCACAGATAACAGCCTGTTTCTGGCATTGTAAATCTAAGTAGAGGCTATAAAAGCATCAAAGACGCTTAGTGAGCATTTGAGCAATTAGAACCAGCCTAAACACTGTGTTGTTATAACTATTCTGGCATTAGAGTCGCAGCTATTAAGCCTGTCCACCCTTACACAGCCACTATACTAGATGTAGCTTTAGAAGAGTTCATATGCACACATTCGGTGCTGCTAATAGAGTCACAGGCGATCCCTTTAGATAATTTTAGTGGGTCGCATAATCTAAGTTATTGTGAAAGTGGTATATTTCACCACCAAGTGGCAATAAAAGAACCTTGGGAAAAATCCTGCCAAGTTCTCAAGCCAGCCAGCTGTCTGATTAAGGAACAATACAGCTTGTCCAGTGAAAATTTGAATGAAATGGTTCATACCTAATTGCTTATAAGTGCTTATCACTGCGTCTTAAGGCTGAAACATTGCAACAATTTTAGCATTAAAAAAGATCAAATGTAATAATAATTTACTAATGAAATCAGGTATTTGTGTTCTGCAAAAAGGCTTTTATATGGAATCTGGGTCTAAGAAACGTGACAAAACCGTTGGAAAAAACAGCTGCAAAGAAGCTGGAATTGAGCAGTGGGGGAAATACAATTCAAAATATTTAGCTTATATCCCAGCAATAGCATCAAATATTTTGATTAAAATGAGCATCTACCACTGTTTCTTTTGTATAAATCAAAATACAAACTGAAAATCTTGCCAACTTTTTAACTAGCATTGATTTTCTTTGTAGCATGGTTCTGTTCAGCAAATTTACATTTTAAGTCTCTGGAAGTCACTCTAATCCAGTTTTATAAAAAAAATAAGTAGGTTTTAATTTTACAGCAGCCCTTCTGGTTAGACTAGATTATAGCTATGGTATTAATATGATCACAAGTTGACATTTTACAATTTGTGAAACATCTGCTAGTGTCCACTGTTATTTTCTCCACTTTTAGTCACCTTTTCTTGTCTTTTCCTAACACCATCGGAATTTTTCAACTTTTGGTAATTAAACAGCATCTTTCTATAGGCAGATCCTTGCTTATCCAATAATTCCTAACTCAAAACAAATAAAATGAAGAGGGGAAATAAAAATTCATCATCAAGTTAATTATAATTCATGTTTTCACTTAGAAAATGAAGAAAGGGCAAAAAGGCAAATAGATAAGGAGGAGGAGGAGTATTCATAGAATAAGGAAGATAAAGAAATTGAGTAGAATGAATAAAAATCATGAATAGTATTAATGGAAAAAGTAATATTGATGGATTACAAAAAAATGCTTGTTTCCTATTCTTCCCTTGTCCTACTCCTTTTGTCAAAGGGTAGTTGCCTAGCTCAGCCTGTCAGAACAGCTGTGATTTATTATCACTTTAATCTTAAGCACACTACACTGTGTATTCCCATTTGCCACAGCGATGCAGAAGATGGCTTTTGATGCTTTACAACAAGTACTTCTACTCATGGCATGAAAAGAAGTTAAAATTTTGCAAACAAAGAACATCATACACTAAAACATGCAGATTAAGATCGGGGTAGCTAATTAGTGTGTTTATGAACACATTTAAAATGAAAATAATGGTGGGCAGAGGGATTCTCTTCTTATAGAGAAGGAAAGATTCTTCTGTATAGATGGGATAATAAGTCTTCATAGCTGGTTGCTCTAGATGATTAGAGAAACACAGTTAACTGATTCTTGATAGTGACCTCTTCTGAATTTCTCTCTCTCAAGAGTAGGGATACAATCCAGAGGGTAACACTCATTTTACCCAATATTAAGGAAGTTGATCCGCAGTAGCAAATTGTTACGTTCTCCAATCTCACTCATAATCAAGGAGCAAGAACAAACTTACTTTTCCTATGCTAATCCAACTTAACATGTTCAAAAACTATTGTAATCAGAATTATAGAAAAACAAATTACCTTTAGGCTCAGCTCCATTTTCCTATTTCTTTTCCATCTGGATATTCCTTTTTGTGTTCTTCCATCTCCCCCCCCCCCCCTTTTCATTTCTGTTGCTTTCCATTAGCTAAATGAAGCAAGGTCTCTGTAAAAATAAAATAAATCACACGATCATGTTATTACAATCTATGCTTGACAGAATATGTTATATCATAATGTATATACACTGATGATAAATCAAGCTTTCATATTCAAGTTGAACCATCAAGTTTTTTAATATTTGAGGACTTGACCTTGAAACAGTAAGGTTATTTTAAAATTAATGCTGACGAGTCAAAAAGATCTCTCTCTATGTTTTTATATGCATCTATAACACACACCAAAATAAAGAACAAGAGATTCACAGTTTTCAGTCACTACTGGTGCCAATTTGCAGGTCTGGAAAGAGAGCACTGTGCTACTTTACAATACATTTACACCTGAAATGTTAACTGAGATGGACAAATATTAGACCGATACAGCTTTGCTTATCAAGCCGAGACAGTTATTGTTGTGACACAACCGGTGCTCGTCGGCGCTCCTGCTATCGCAACCAACATCACACCACCAACATCACGAGGATGATAAGGAGAAGCGACAGGCAAACAAGTACCCTTATATGGTAACAGAAGGGCCACGTATGCGGAAACTCAGACTGTATAAGAATTCCCACCTTGAGAAACACAATTGCAAGCTGTTGGAGGAGCGTGACTTCCCGGCCACCCAGCGCTGTCTTTGCTAACCTTGCTATCTTACTCAATTTGGAATAAAAAAAAAAATTCTTAACCGATTACCTATAACTCTATTTGCTTCTTTTGTCACGGATTGCCTATAACATTAACCTTTCAATGACTAAAAATCTTCCTTTCAGTGAACATACATTCTGAATATGACACATGGGCTATTTAAATACATCAAGTGCACAATATCCAGCCTATGAACCCAAGCATTTGATACCTCTAATTTAGATAAGAAATGTTGAGAACATGCATGAGTATCTAAAATGGTGTCACTCTGTCTTTAACTGATATTTCTTTGAGAAATTGCTATATAAACATTTAAAAACAAACAAGAATTTAGTTTCCGTGCAAGTCTGCCCTACATCTTTCCTGTGATTGCGCTTAGCTCTTTAGGAAGATTCTTGCAGGGAACCCTCACTTGCCTACTAAATCTAAAAAAAAAAAAAAGAAAGAAACATTTCAGATTGTCTGCTGTACATAATTCCCTTCAAAAGGCAGAGCCAAGGAGCGGCTGCCCTGAATTATTCTTTCATTACTCATACAAAGGCACTTCAGGTTTCTCAGTCAACACTGTGAATGGTCACTCAGATGACCATTCAAAAGCCAATTCACTTTCTAGTAGTCAACAGCTGAAATAAGGTCAGAGACTTAGAAACATAGGACGTTTCTTCTTGCATCCAAGAAACTGAAGCGTGCCTTCCTTGCCAGTCTTTAATGCTTAGTCCAACAGCTACTTGCAATCTTTTTATCTCCTTTGAAAGCAAAATACTGGAGAAGATACTTTTAGACATTAAGATAGTTACGCTGCTTATAGTTTCCTCCAAAGCTATAGTCATAGTCCTGAATCTCTAAACAATCTCATCACAAAAGGTTTCTGGTAATACAGTGATGTCACAGTAATCCTTAGACTAAATCTTTTAAGGTCCATTTTAATATCTTATGACTATCTAGTTAGTGTTAGATTAGTTAGAGTATTAGATATAATACCTTCCAAACACACTGTAAGAGAAAACTCAGCTCAAAATATCTTTCTGGGTAAAGCAAACAAGTTAAAAGTGCAACAATTCATGAATTCTTAGAAGATATCAGGATAGCTTCAAATTATGTAAAACAGGACAGTAATTGCCCAAGGGAGAGTTGTTGAAATGGCATGATACACCATTCTTTTTCAGGTACTTGATAACACAGCAATCATAGTTAAAAGGAGTAAAGTTGTATCAGGTAGCAGAACCTGTAAAACTTAATACTTGGTAGATTCATACATTTCATACTCAGCATACAACTCATATGGGAGGACTACTTAGACTGGTAAAATAAGATAAGATGTGAGCTCAGTAGCTTGAACAGTATCAATGGAAGACAGAAGCATATTAATCTTAATTTTTTCCCTAAAGCGTAGCCAAAGGGGAATTAATGAATTTAAAAAAGAATCAGCTTTTCTGAACTAGTTTCTATGCTACAGCATATCCCGTTAAATACTACTAAAGAGCAGCTACCTCTAAGACAGCTGGCATTCACACCACTGACCTAAACTGAGCAAAAACAATTTTAGCTACAAGCTATGACAAATACCACTGAGATTACAAAGGGACACTATACCAGAAAAAGGTTCCAAAACTCTCAAAACCATACCATCTCTTAATCTATGTCATTACCTAGAGCCAGAGGATCTTTTTCCTTCTTGACTTCTCCCTTTCAGAGCTCCTTCTTTCTCAGGCTGCCTCCTTCCTGTATTTCGTGACCTTCTCTCTCTCAGGCTGCTTCCATTTTGCCTGGCTGGCCCTTATCTAAACCAGGAGCAACCCTGCCCCAGGTCCACCCCTTTCAGTTACAGGTGTAAGTGATCTACCAGGCCAACTATGCCCCTCCATCAGGTGCTCAATCATCTGTTCAGGCTGTGATCAGCTCTTTCACTACAGACACACAGCGTGTGTATCGAGTTTTCAAAGAGCTGCATCGTTTTAGCAAAGAAGAGGTTTTGGTTATAAAAATTTCAACAAGAAAAGGACACTATACAGTGTTCTAATTTCTTCTCCAACATTAAATTATCTTTGAATAATAAGTTAAGACTACACAGATAAAAAGATATCTATGTGAGTTTAATTTTTTTCACTCCACACCAAATATTTCATTAACAAATTGTTGGTGTACAGTGGATTCTGTACATACACTCATATGTTCTTTTTAAACAGATAGCTTTTGAAAAATCAGGAGAATTTGGTGAAATTCTGGCAACTAATAGCCTGTGTCTTTCTCACATCTCAGAACTGGTGTGCATGCCTCTAGCTTTTTTCTCTGTGTTACTCTCTCTTTCTGTGGTAGGATGTTATCTAGATGTGAGAGAAATTTATGCGAAAATCATAGCCAACAGTAGAAAAAAATGCTTAAATATTTCCATTGTTTAAATACTGCACTGATTTCTTGTCTTCTTCGTTTGTGAACCTCAGTGCAGCAACAACATCCAAGAGAAAGTTGTTTGTTTTTTGTTTAATAGGGATCTCTCAAAAACAGGAATCATGTCTAAGTTGCAGAAATGACCTGAACCATGAAAGAACCCTGTCCAATTGTTCGTTGATTATCTGGATTAGGAATTGGGCTAGAATATGCTCCTTTCAGGCCTTTATGCCCCATTTCCTATCCACAGAAACCAGGATGCAGACAGGGCCCTGATTCCACCGAAGACTCAGATGGCCTTGACCAACCACATCTGTGGCTCCTGTCCATTCAACCTCTGCCATTGACCTTGAAGCTGCATTTAAGCTCTGGCATTGGCCTTTGTCTAAACGATGTTGTGGGTATGCTATGCCTGGTGTTGTAGCTTCCTGCCTTTAACGCTACAGACTGCAGATCAGGGGGCTTCACTGGAGTCAGCTGACCCTTGTGAGTCTCACCAGACGTGCTCTGTTCTTGCATGGTGGGCCTGTGGTCTGCCTCCCTTATGGTCAACTCTGGGTTTCTGGCTTGCTTTCCTTTCTGGAGCAGTCTGTTCCTGCTGCTCCCTGGCAAGCTGAATCTCACACCAAAACAGACTTTATGCTGTAGCTCTGATAGGAAGAAATGCTAATTTTTTCCCTTTCTGGTGCTTTGTCTCTTTGCTGCTGGGAGGTCTGTTTCATACTAACATCTGATTGCAAATGGATGAATTTAACATTGTGCAATGACAAAAATTGGGCATTTAAGCCCCGGTGATACTCTAGAGAAGAGAAGGAAGGAGTTGCACAAGATAGAACACAATGACTAAGTAGCATTTCCAATCCAAAATGAACTGGAAAAAGAAACTGTCTCACACCTTCGTCTGTAGGAGGCAAGAAACGTTTAGTAGTTTAGCAAGGATGATTTAACATGTCTGGAAGCCCTGCATGTTCTGCTTTATTTGTCCATACATAGAAAGGAAAGCGCATGCCAACTACTTGTATGATAAAACATCTTGATGTAATCACCTTTGTGTTACAAAAAGCAATTTTGTTGTAAGCCACCAAGAAGCCACTAAAGTGGTATGTAAAGATTTATTCTACCATTCACCTGATACAGGTTGCAATCACTAACCTAGAGTAAAAAGCCTCTAAAATTTTATTCATTTTTCTGAACCATTCAGTTGCTTTCAAATTATGATGGTATCTGCTTCTATAGATTAATATCAAAGAAAATAATTTCATCTTCTTAAACCTGTTCACTAG
Source organism: Penelope pileata (assembly GCA_013396635.1). Classification (NCBI taxonomy): domain Eukaryota; kingdom Metazoa; phylum Chordata; class Aves; order Galliformes; family Cracidae; genus Penelope; species Penelope pileata. Next base: position 425,828 of record WBMW01000210.1, on the reverse strand, counting down.
AATCTATCCTTTCAACCTTTGCTAAGTATTCTGTATCCTGTTCCTCAGTCCTCCATTGATACTGTAAACATTTTGCAATTTTCTAACAAAGGATAATTCAAAAGTAGAAAGTATTGTAGCTTATATTGAGATGAATACACAATCTAAATTTCAAGAACAGTTAGTTGTTTTTCTAATATGTATCAAATTGATATTTCATCAGAACTTTACTCTTGCTTTTTTATTTTTGAGATATGATTTGTCTTCTTTGTAATAAAAAGAATATTCTTTACAGAAGAAAATATCTGAATCTTCTGCCAATCTAAATGAATGAGGCTGCATAAAGAACTATTTTCCTGAGTAAGCTTCCTTTACTCATGCAGTGTGATAAATAGACTCAACATACTGCAGAAATAAGGTTTTTTAAAAAAAATCTTAATTTTGAGATAACATTCTTCAGTGCTAAAATATTTTTTATACTACCTTGCATACCTCACCTGAGTAACCCGCACTAGAGGTCAGACTGCAATGAGGGCAGGTCTTTTTTGATTGAAAGTTAAAGCAAGAAATATGTAAACATCAGTTCAATTAGCATATTCGGTTGTTTCAGAGATGAGTGTCAATAACTTGCCTATCTTATGTGCATGCTTCACAGAAAACCACATCTGAATAATTCTGTCATTCAAAATTCTGCAGACAGATGTTGATTTTCAGACCAGAATACTCTTGCAATAATCTTATCAGTCTTTGTCTAGCATGGACCACTGAACTTTTTCAGCTGATTCCTCTATAAAACCTCTATCCTCTAACAGAGCAGGATATACTTTCTATGAACAGATCTTGTCTTAACTTAAAGACTTCAAGGAGATGAACTTACCACATTCATAAAGTTGTTCCAGCAGTTACTGTACCTCCGTATTAAACATTTCAATCTCATTTCTGTCATCAATATAGCTTTGTGGGGTAGATTGAAGAGCCCTTTTATCCAAAGATGACATGCAAATACAGCCAAGGGAAGCCACCTCTAATGCACTCATTTTCTTCTGCCACTTTTTGTGATAGTAACAGCAACCTACTTGTTTTGAATATTCCACTGTTGATAGATTACATAATGGATTTTTTGCCTCCTTTAGTTTGCTCTACACAATTCTGATTCATGTCTGTCACTGCTTTCCAAAGCAGCGCTTCTCCTTCTAGGAGTATGTCCTGCATTCTTGGCTTCAGGAGTTAGTGTCTCCCAACCTGTATTAAATTCTGAGCTCAATAAGATCCTGTTATCAGGAGATTTAGAAAACTGCAGATTTCCCCTGTCCATACAAAGTAGTATGTCACAATCTTCTTCTGTCACCTGTAACCTTTAACAGTAGTGACTACTATTTCAATTTTTATTTTAGGAGCTCCTTAGCTAGCATGCAAAGAATCTATCAATCTTAAAAATAAATGTAGATTGAAATTGGTCTTATTAAGTAAGTCTTCCTCAGCAATTATGCAACATGACTTACTGAGGCACTGCAATTTCTTCATGAAAAGATTTCTTCAATTCAACATGACTTCTAATTAGGTATTGGTTAAAAATAAATACTGCACTGTTTTACGTATATTCTTGTTTAGAGTACCATCCTTTGAGACCTCTCTGTATTACTACTTCTCTGACCTACTTCTGTCAAAAAGATTCAGGCTAGATTAAACTCAGTTAGGACGTGTATGGCTTAGGTGGCAAATCTGAAGGGATGACAGTCTCTTGAAGCATGGGGAAAGGTAGCAGTAGACAACCACAGGCTGCAACAACCTCAGCTGTAACCAGATCATGTTACAACTCTCGCCTGGGCTCACTGCATCTAAGTCACTCCATCTTATTCTGCTGGTTTAGATTTGGTCTTATGATTTATAGGGACAACTTTATTCCAGTAAGTGTAGGCCAGATCAGGTCACATAGCACAAAAAGATAAAACCATCACAAGATACAGAGCTGGCACAATCAAGGTCAAATTTATACTGCCAGACAGCTTGGCAGTTGTGTACAGATCAAGCATTTATGAACAACTTCGGATTTGATGCTGCCACAGAAATGTTATATTCCCATCCTTTTGTAATTCAATGGCAAAAGAAGATGCTTATAACCTTCCTGTGACAAAGTTTGAGTAACATGAAGACCACCTGTAGTTAAGCCCATCCTTTACCTAATATGAACATTCCCTGATCAACTGTGAAGATTCAAACCTTACAGTTTCTATAGATCTAATTTATAATGACTGAAGATTTTGCAGCACAATGAAAAAACAAGAAATACTCATAAGATGTGCTGTATCGATCATCCATATAAATCTGAATTATAGTGAATTTAGTCTACAGAAATCAGCAGTGAATTCTGCAGTTATTGGGTCTTATGTTCTCAAATTTGTGTCTGATATTTCTGAGTATGGAAAGGTATTGAAATAAAAATAGTAGCAGGAAAAATTAGGCTTTAGAGAAATATCTTCAGTTTTAATTTTTGAGAATGTAATATTCCCTCAGAAAAATACAGGAAATCTGGAATCATTCAAAATGTACAGTGAGACAAAAAATAGTGGTGATGATGTGCAACAATGCTTCATTAATAGGGAAAGTGGTTAATTAGCTAAATCTCACTTTTCCCTGGTTTCTATGATAAAGATTGCACTTGATAGTAAACAGAAATTTTGGGGACAGAATATCTTAAAATATATGAGGACGTAACCTATATAATGAAAAGAGATACTTTGCATTCTCCATCTTCTGGAGTTCAAAGACTTTTGTCTATTTTCTTCTGGCTATCCCTGCAACTTCAATGATTCCTCTCAGTAAGGTTTCTGCTGTACAGAATAGCCTGTTCTATAGTGACTATGTTTCTCTTGGAAAGCAGGGTGGGGAAGATCAAGATCTTTCCCCAGCTTGTTCTTTCGCTTTCACTGTCTGTTCATACACAGTTCTGTGTCAGACACCATTGTGTCAGGCTGCCCCTCTGCTGTCTCATGGCAACAAAATGTAACTGAATGTTGATGGGAAGGTTCAACCTCTACTGCCATACTACCAACATCCACTTCTGACGTGGGCCAACATAATAAAATAGGAGGCATTACTTTCAGCATAACCTTTGTGAATGGTAGAATATTCAGGAAAGTTGCCAAAGAGATGTCTCTCTTTGAGCAGGAAACGTGAGATAGCTATATGAGCAAGTAATTAGAATAATTATTGCTTGTGTTTTCCAGAATTACCTTGGCATCATTAAAGGGCAATAACAAAGCAGGTAAGCATAGTTCTTAAAGAAACTTAAAATGTAGGAGTCACTGAATCTCTGCTACAGGAAGACCACACTGTGTGGTGGAGTGACTACTCAGGTCTTTTTGTGCAAAAATATGCTCTCACTGAATAATTCATCTTTGGTGCAGTCATAACCTTTTCCTCTAAGAAGATTTGCACAGACTGCAAACAATCCCATTACCTGAAAAACTCTTGACACCTTGAAACTGAAAGCAAATCAATGCACTTGAATAACACATTACGTTAGAATGTACAAGTGTCATGTACTTGATAAGCTCATTATTGGCACGAGATCCAGTAAAACTTTCAGTAAAGTTATCATGAGTACAGACTTCCCAGTTGACACTATTGAAAGTAATAGGGTGTTTTAAATGTATGCTACTGCTACCCACTAGTGAAGGATTTAGAGAAGTAAGCTTTCTCAAGCTACATGTGTACACATAGTATGAAATAGCATAGTCTCTCTCTTATGGCTTTTAGTGGCATTCCAACTGTATCAGACTGCAGCTAAGAAATGCTTCCCATAGGACATGTTCTTTCTGTGAATTGTGTTTGCTTCATGGACTTCTCAAAACAAACCACCCTTCCTTTCTATTCCCACCTTTCAGGTATCCTCTTTCAGAACTTGCTCACATATCAGTAGCAGAAGTTTCTTCTTTTGTTCCTATTCTCTTAAGACAAATTAATTTTAACTAATCTATTCAAAGCCTATCTGGAATTGTGATATTTCGAAATTAAGGACCAAAAAGCATTCATACTACAACATGCAGGATCAGGTAGGACGATGGAAGTTGAGGTCTCAGGATTTAGCTGAGAAATATTTATTTGGAGGAGCTTTGGGAATACGTGAAGCTTACAGTGGAATCAAACTGATGCTATTTAAGATTTACAAGGTTGTGTGAAATCTTTTTTTTTCCTCAGATGAAGATTGTGGGTAGTACAGATATATGCAGAAGAGAACATTATTCAGAAAAATGTACCTTCTAGACATAAAGCCTCTTCATTCACCAGAGACTGTTTTTGAAAGAGCTGGTTATTCTTTGTTGATCATGCTTGTTTCCACCCTATCTGCAAATGCTTTTTCAAGTTTCTGAATCTCTGCTACTTGCCTAAAAGGTCAGTAAGGATTATTTTTCACAGAATCACAGAATAATTGAGCTTGGAAGAGAGCTGTGGAGATTGTCTAGTCCAATTCTCCTGTTCAAGAAGAGTCAGCTGAACCAGGTTGAGCAAGACTGTATCTAGCTGAGTTCTGAACATCTCCAAGACACTGCAACCTTTCTGGGCAACGAGTTTCAATGTTCAACCACAACAGAAAAGTGTTTACTTTTCTTGTCTTTCAGTTTGTGCTTCTTACTTCTTGTCTGGTCACTGTGCACTACTATAGAGAGCCTGGTCCCATTCTTTTTGTACTCTTCCATCAGATATTTATACAAGTTGATAAGACGTTCCCTGAGCATTCTCTTCTCCAGCCTAAACAATCCTAGAGCATTACTGTAAGCAGTGCTCCAGGTACTCCATGTGTAGTGTTGTAACAGAACTGCAATAGGATACAAAGGTGTGCCTAGTTTTCAGCATGTAAGTTTGGTGGGGAAAAAAGAAAAGATGGCTACTGTAATTAGTAGTGTACATTGGAAACAGTAAAACTCATCTTAGGCTTAGACTTTGTCATTAACCTCTGGCAGCATTTGGGCATTCTATATGAGCAAAAGTGGACTAGTCATGCTTTCTGGGCCAATTGTTTTCTAATACAATTACTATTTTATCCTCAAATCTGAAATGAATTATGAGCAGTACATTTTCATATTTTACTTTGGCAGTGTTTCCATTTCATTAGGTATGCTTGAAGCACTAAAAATGGAGAGAAATTTTTGCCAATTAACACATTCTAATATGGCATAAATGAACTACGGCAAATCTAGAAAAGTTATCAGAAAAAAAATTTTATTCAGTAGCTGCACGAAACTGTATTGAGTACTAGTTTGTCTGAGGGCCATATCACATTCTTGACTAAGATTAATTAATAAGTTTCAGTATTAAGCTGAATCTGCTACATCTTTAGAACCCAGTCATACTGGAAGCTTTCCTAAATTGACTAAAATTCTGAACGTTTTGTCCATACTTACATCACATACACTGTAAAACCTGGAATTAATTCTTCACAGGCCTGCCTACTGCAATTGTTCTAAAGCCTTATTTAACAAAGGCAAAAGAAATGTCCCTCATGATAACTAAGTCCCTGAAAATGAGATGTATTAGAGAGGGAGGGAAGTATATAATTAGCTGTTCTCTGAATTATCCTAAGTGTAATGATCAGAACCGGAAGATCATTGCACATTAAAGATCCACTTTACAGTTAATCCAAGTAGCTGCAGGCCTGTGCCGTGCTATGTTGCACTTACAGATTGGCCTTCAGGATGGTGTTGTGCTGAGCATATTCTTGATCCTTGTGGAAAACAGCTGGCTAAATGTAACAGAGGCAGCTCCTGCCTAGTATCAGTGACTGCACCACCAGCATGTCTTTGCCTTTATCTAAAAGTGCAGCAATGCAACAAGTTCTCATGGGAACATACTTTTTTTT
>WBMW01000210.1:396496-419951 GCA_013396635.1 Penelope pileata | reverse complement strand
TTTTTTTAAACAGTGGAAATGGTTAATAAAGTTGCTTTCTTTTAAGAAAATCCTGTAAGAGCTCAAAGACAAAAATGCTGGATAACCTTTCCATGGATGGGATCTATCCAGTGTGCCACGCCTTAACCAGAGGCCTGCCTGGTGTTGTGCAACTCAGGATTGCCAGCGACTGAAAGGATGTAAAATGATCTATACTATCCTCTCTTTCTTTATAGTGTTAGCTCAAATAAGTGTCATTTTAAGAGACACTTTACAAAATCTGAGTGCCTTTCCTAATGGAGTTATAAGAAAACAGCACCTCCTGATGCAGAACTAAGAATATGTCAGTGAGAACAATGGGTCAGCAAGGAAACAGACAAGTTTGTCCAAGGATTCAATGTAGTACCTTTTATAACACAATTATACATTTTAATTAAAATAATTATGTGCCTTCAGGATAGTCAAACCCTCTTCAGAAAGTTTACAAGAGACCAGCAGATCTAAGTTCTACATCCATGTTTTCCCCAAGCCAAATTCTCAAGTTTTGTTCTGGCAAGAAAAATTTTATGTGAAGCTCTACACTAAGATCCCTTTCTGTAAATGATCCACCTTAACTCCACTGAGAAAGATACAATACATGCGTATACTATAAGTCTCTAGAAGTGTTTTGAGTTAGAATTGCCATGTTCCCCTCCTTTGGTTTGAGATGTAGAGATAAAGACATAAAGAGAAGCAGCGTCTCTGTGCGTGTGAATGATCAGGCATAGCCCAATGTACAGAGAACATACAAATTACAATGTTGCTCCGAAATTGATGCCTCCTATTTATTTCCATGGAAACTGCAACAGATACAAAGAACACAATAACACTATTTGATAGATTAAATTCTGAGCTACAAAACACTACTTCTCAACACAGTGCCCACCATTAGGGCACTGATCATTTTTGCCAGCAATGAACAGGAGCCTGCATGCCGAGCTCGTAGATATCTGTGCCAGTGGACATGACCAACTGTTGCCACTGTTGAAACACATCACCCACCACCTCACTGTGCTGACACCCACTGTTTGGTCTCCAGAAACATTCAGCAAGCACCAATGGATGTCAGCGGGTGCAATCTTTTCCACATGGAGGAATTCAATTCCACACTTCTGCTTCACCTACACTTCACATACTTCCACGTCAGATGCCATTTTGTCAGACTGTCCCTCTGCTGCTGTCTGTCTTAGGGCAGCAAAGTTTAACTGAACATTGGTGGGAAGGTTCAACCTCTGCTGCAAGAGCACCAGTATCTGCCTCTGACTTTGTGGGCCAACATAATAAAATAGGATGCACTACTTTCAGAGCAGTCCTCATACTATACTCAGTCGGAAAACGCATTTTAGGAAGAAATAAGCCCTGTGTTTTACAGCTGGCTGCACAGCGATCAGATATGGCTCCTTGCTTCTTACCATTTCCCCTTTACAATCATTGGCCCTCTAGAAAGAAGCCAGACAGCTTCAACTTACATCTGGAGTGCTACATAAAACGAGACTATAACATACACTTCACAGCCTAACATGCTGTATATTTACTTGTCCAAAGCAGATGTGAGGCTAATATCCCATTTACTCAGTAGTTCAGTTACACAATGACAGATTTCTTTCGTCAGCTCCTCCCTTCCCCTTTATCTCGTCCTCTCCTGCTGTTCATGCTGTAATAAAGAAAGTAGGAATGCCCAAGAGTCATGGCAGCAATCTACCACTATGGGAGGTGAATCAAATGGATTTGCTGTAGGGGAAACAGACCTATAGTAGGAACGAATCCAGGCGCTTCAGTGATGATGGCTGAAGTTATTTTCAGCAGTTGTTTTTCCCATATTAGTTCTTTGCTATTTAGCCAGCAGGGGGTAGCCAGCCACTCAACGACACAGCATCCTCTTTGAGTTGTTATGAAAACAGCAAATGCCATCACTGGTTTTCCACTGGGAGTGAATGAAGTGTGTTCAGTAAAGAGTGGTCCCACCTAAGGCAAATTTTATATTGTCCTGAGAAGTAACTGCCTTGCTGTCTTTCTTCAGTTCACAGTATATGATGAAATAGTAAAACTAGCAACAATTTGCATAACATCGTTCGCTTCTAAAGCATCCCAAAGGCGTTACAGAGATCTTTTTCCCTACTGTTAAAACACAATAATCCTTAGCAAATCCAAATAACACTATACAATATTACAGGACAGGAAATGAAACACTAATAAAAGTCACATGCCCAGGCTAAGTTAGAAAATATTTAGCTATATACTGAACAGATTTTAGCAGAGGACAAACTTGTTGTATCCACTCTTGGATAAACAAAACTAAACAATCCAATAGAGCTGTCCTATCCATATGCTTCAAAGTTGCCTTTGAGACATCCCTAACTTGGAATCAAAAACATATTCAAGCTCCACAGTCAGTGTTTATCATACGTTTTGCCAGTAAGCGATTTTGTACTATGCATTTTTGATGAAAACAGCCAGGAAGCCATGCCGAAGTAGTCATTTGCTAACAATCAGCTACTCAATCAAGCAAGATATGCAGTGACTGTGTGCATGAAGTAACAAAACACTGTCATTGCACATAAATAATGCTAGTGAAAACAGTAGCTTCTTACTTGATGATGGAGGAGGAATATCCAAAATGTGTAAATGCTACACAAAAATAATTACCAAACTCTGTTTTAAGTGTAAAGAGACACCACAAAACAAAGAAATTGTAAAGATAGGTTAACCTGCATAAAGGTCTGTTTGATCATTATTATTCTGGATTTTTTCTATCTTAATAAAACTGAACATTAACAACTGCAGAAAGGTAATGAAGATGCAAAGATGGACAATAGAATTTGCAAGACAAATTAGCACTTGTGAGAACAAAAGGTAAAAATGGAGATAAAAGCATTACAGCAAGGAAGAAAGCCTATGAAGCATGACAGGCTCAAGAAATCTGCTTAGGTCAGTTGAGCTAACAAGAAGAAGGGAAAATGTAGTTCATATGCAAGTAGGTAAGCAGGGATATTTTATCAGGTATTTGGATCCATCTGTTTATTCTGTTTGATGAGGTGTTTTTAGAGCAAGGTGTCTGCCACCCGAAGGATGTTTTTTAACAGTCACTTAAATTTTACTACAGCTAAGCTGGCTGTGACAGAAGTATTAGTGTGCTGTGCTAGTCCAAGTCAGCTAGGTCAAATTCCTGCTGCAAGCCTGAAGGATGCAAAACATTTTGGGGAAAAAAAAAAAAAAAACACACATGAAATCCACACCTACAACATCAGAAAGAGAGGGGCAGGAAATGTCTGCATTAAGAACTCAGAGGGATTCCACAAGGCACAAAAACATCGTTTTGCTACATGACAAGTATTATAACTTTCCTTTTTAAACAAAAACAAACAAACAAAACATGCATTAATAACATGCTGACTACTAGCAAAACATGTCACTGTAATAGTCTTTGGAAATCAGTGTCTTCAGTATGGGATTCCTGCTCAGACTATACCAAGTACTGTGCTGTGTTGTTGAACTACAAAGCACTGCTGCCATCTTCAGGGGGCTGTCCTCGAAGTCTTTTCAAACTGGGTAAGCTTGGGGGAAAACACTCTGGAAGCTTCTCTATCCAGCATCACAGTTGGACCAGTATGTTGGACTTCATTGCAACAGCTCTTTTGTTTGCACCCTCACTTGAACTCAAAAAGGCTAAACAAGGTAGAACATGAAACTATTCAGAGCTAAACTGGGTCTAACAGTGTCAATTCCGCTACAATTGCCGTTCTTGTTAGCTTATTGCTAGCACTACAAAATAGACTATTAACCTATTATAAAATTTTGAAAACCTGATCAAAAAAAGGATTGATTTTAACTTCTGTTTCAAAAGGAGAGTTGTGATTGCCTATGGAACAATCCTGCCCTTAGTTTGATTCTAGTTTTGTATGTTCTCGTGGACTCATATCCTTACAGTATATTTGAAAAAAGCACATTAGATAATAAGAAATAAAGGAAGAATCTGAGTTAAGGAAAGGGAAAATATTCCTGGAATAGACAATTTAGTATTTGGTGCAGATAGAGGTTAAATGAGCCAATCTCAGTCCAGCTGTTAGTGATGATATATGGAGTTATATGCACCAAACAAGAAATATTGGCTGGAAAAAGTTAGGGATGTGATCATGTAAAGGTGGAGGAAAAGGACAGAATAGATAAAACCAGAATGACGTATAAGACGGAACAGTAGGGGAGTAAATGGGAGAAAATTATTTACTGCTAGTGCTACATGTAAGTTAATTACGGAGTTAGATGTAGATCCTTAGGATACCACAAGAAGACCAAGAATTGTTTTGCTGTTAAATACACAGGTAACTAGAGCTAATCGGTCAGTAAAAACTCAGGAACATGAATGTAGCACTATGAACTGAAGACATTGTTTTAAGGCTCATGAAGTCCTTCAGACCTTGGGATTACAGGGATCTGTACAGTTTGTTAGCAGAGATGTTCTAGGGATTTGTTACTTAAAAGAAAAACAATCAGTTCAAATATCAGGATGAGTATGCATTTCAGATGTCATCCTTCTACAACCGAGTTCTAAAAGCAAAGTAAAATAGCTTCTGCAACGCTGTAAAAATTTCTAGCCTTTCCTTAGGGTGAAAGTGATTGTTGAATTTGTTTCTCCTAGCCTGAACAATAACACTGAAGATGTAGATTAATGACTGATTCCATCAGAGTTCTGACTTTTCTTTGGCATCTAATGGATCAATTGTTTCTTTCTTGGAGAGTTCAATTTCAGGTCAATTTCTCCCCTTGATTTTTATTTTTTATTTTTTGGGCAGAGTTCTCTCTACACTACAATCAGCACAAGATCACTTAGATCACTTTCACAAGAAAGATAATTACATATTTAATGCAGGGAGAAATTATTTTTCTTTATGTGAACTGAAGGTAAAGTTAGAAAACCATTCTCACCTTCCAATTAATTTTATTTGGTAATTGCTTTGCTTCTCAGAAAGTCTAATTTCATAAACAGCAGCAGCTTGTGACTGGCAAACCTTTGCAGCAATACATTGTGTTATCAAGAGCATACCAAAAGCATTGTTTCCTTGAATATAACTGTAAAGAAAAGCAGCAAATCTAAGCAAGCTTTTATAGATAGAACTTCAGGGAAAATAAGGTCTTGCAAAACTTTCATCATCTGCTGAGCTGGTCCATGGACATTCCACAGCTGTGTTTGTACCATAATGCATCTAAACTAACAAATTCCAAAGACCTGTGCTGGCTCCTCATGGAGTCTGAGTGGTGTCTCTGAATCCACAGCGTGATTAATCTGTGACTCACTATACATAATTAACAACTGCACTGCTTGGCCAAGGATGCTCAGCTTGTTCCCATATCCACATTCCTTTTCCCAGATCCCTATTTTTTCTCTGTTTCCTGTGCTGCATTCCATACCATCCTCTGCTCCTGAGTCTTGTATATTCTGTACTTTCTACTTCCATGTACTTTCATTGGTAGCTAAGAGCTATTAGTTCAACTGCTTGCACACTTTGTCTTAAGTTTGAGAATTCAGAGGTACCGGGCAGGTATCTTACTCTGTAGAACTTGCTTAAGACTTTCACTAAGTTCTTTAAAAAATGTAAAGCAATTTTGCAAGTCAGTAGTCGAGAAAACTTCAAAATGGTTAGTGGTTTGTTTGAATAAAAGCACTTGTTCTATGTTTGGCATTAAAGCTTTGTATCAGAATGAATATAAACACAGTGCAAGTCAGGTCAGAGAATCCAAACATTTGGAGAGACTTAGGTCTGTTTTTCAAGATCTCAGACTACTTAGTAATCATTTGTTCTTAAAAAACAAGACATTTTTACTATGCATATAGTCTGTACTAGCTATCCACAGAAAAATAAATATCTCTCTCTAAACTCTGGAACTGGAAAAGACAACCACCAACAACAACCTATTTCAGGCAGGAGTAGCTTGCTCAAGGATATTAAGCAGATTCCCTAACTTTTCAATTGCTTAAGTAATATCACACATTGTCTCATAAAGTACAGTGTTTTTACAACATTATTGTCAAATGCACATGACAAGGTCTGCAGCAAAAAAAGTGATTTTAGCCTCTTTCTAGTCAACTGGAATAAGCATGTTTCAGTAAATTCAATTACTTATGCAAGTCATAGGCATGCACTAATGAACATAAGATGGTTTCCAGTACACATATATTAACATTCAAATATTGTACCTAATGGCTTGAGAGCAGCCCTGAGGAGAGGGATTTGGGGGTGTGTGTTGACAAGAAACTCAACAGGAGCCGGCAATGTGCGCTTGCAGCCCAGAAGGCCAACTGCATCCTGGGCTGCATCAAGAGAAGCGTGGCCAGCAGGTCGAGGGAGGTGATTCTGCCCCTCTACTCTGCTCTCGTGAGACCTCACCTGGAGTATTGTGTCCAGTTCTGGGGCCCCCAACACAAGAAGGATGTGGAGCTGTTGGAGCGGGTCCAGAGGAGCGCCACGAGGATGATCAGAGGGCTGGAGCACCTCCGCTACGAGGACAGGCTGAGAGAGCTGGGACTCTTCAGCCTGGAGAAGAGAAGGCTGCGAGGGGGACCTGATAGCAGCCTTCCAGTACCTGAAGGGGGCCTACAGGAAAGCTGGGGAGGGGCTTTTTACAAGGATAGATAATGACAGGACAAGGGGTAATGGTTATAAACTGGAAAAGGGTAGATTTAGACTAGATATAAGGAAGAAATTCTTCACTGTGAGGGTGGTGAGACACTGGAACAGGTTGTCCAGAGAAGTCGTTGATGCCCCCTCCCTGGAAGTATTCAAAGCCAGGCTGGATGGGGCTTTGGGCAACCTGGTCTAGTGGGAGGTGTCCTTGCCCATGGCAGGGGGGTTGGAACAAGATGATCTCTAAGGTCCCTTCCAACCTGAACCATTCTATGATTCTATGATTCTATGATTTTAATGCAACCCACACTTTTTCAGCAAAATTCAAGACAATTCCAACAGCCACATTCACAGTAAGGCCGAAACAAACATATAATAGCTCTTTATTAACCTGACACTGCTTCCCAAGTTTTCCAGTGGGATGAGTCTCAGAACTCCCACTTATGGCCCTACTCTACTCCACCACATGGCTGAGCTTGCTGCACATGTAAGATGTCCATTGTTTTTTTTACATACCACTGTTGCAACACACAAGGTGCAGCAAGTTACTACATTGTAACACTGAAAATTCACTCTGTATTACTTTTTTTGTGTTGCAGCCATGGTATCTTAGCAACTGTTGTGCCTGCTCTGCTCTCTGCAGAAGCTTTGCTGACTCACCTCGTCCCTGACACAGCAGCTTTACTTGGTTGATTAGCATTATTGTACTTGTGTGCTGCATCTGTGCATGCCTGAGGTCACATCTATATATAGCCTATACTTCTCCTTCCATAGAGCATTGAACTACATAATGCAGGCAAGTTCCAGAGAATGAAATGAAGGAGGCTTTGTCCTCTGCTGGATATGTGATGCAATGGGCCCAGGGAATAAAATTAAGATGTATTAAATGAATTGGTGTAATCTGTAAAGTTAACAACCTAAATAGAACTTTTTGTTTCTGTTTCAATTCCAAAAGTTGATCTATTCTTCTGTTCCGTGAACATGCACAATTCCCATGAATCCTCTACAGATCATAGCAAGCATCAATAACTGCACAAATTGTCATTTAAGAAAGAATAACCGTCAGTAAAACATTGTAAAAAACCTACATGTGTTTTGGTTAAAATGATAGGAGTTTCAGCTGTGGACACAAGATCTGTCTTAAAATTTGTAAAATACTGATTTTCTGGGATGTGTTTCTTTTTTAATGTTACATCAGTAACTAAAAGAGACAATATAACTCTGACAGACTGATTGGTATTCCATGTGCAAAAATGAAAAGAGGCAAGTTGGCATATGTATCTTGTCATTTTCATTTTCTCTTTTCTTTTAAGTTCCTCTTTCTACCTTTCATTGTTTGCATTGCTTCTGCTACTTGCAGCTCTGCATTGTTTCTTTTAATCTCAACTTAGTGTTTCAGTCAATGTGCCAATATTCTGGCAGAAGAGACAATGTCTGAGATATGGCCATATGACTGATAAGGACTGAGCTTCCTAGCATACCCCTTCCCTGCTCACATCTCTTATTGCACTTCAGAGTTGGTTGTTGCATGAAATAATTCTCAGAGGCGGTGTTTTTGGACTAAGAGGAAATAATTTTGCTGGGAAACATTTTCATTATTTTGGATAGCACCACTTCAGTTTTCCAAGTTGAGTTTGAGAAAGCTGCTCTTCTTCCCAGAAGGAATTACAGCCCCCCTTCAGTATGAATCATTCTGTCCCCGGTAGAGGCAGATCTCATCAGCAAAAAGCTAGTATATTCCTAAACATCCAAGAAAAGAATACACAACTACTGTACATACAGAATACATTGCGGAGAAACTGCTCCTGCAGCCATGAAATAAATAACAAGACAACTGAAAGAAGCAAAATCAGGCATTTGTGTGGAGAAAAAAACAAAACAAAACAAAACAAAAAAAAAAACCACAACTTGGCAACATGCCCTGCGTCCTGTAGATATGTGAGATTCACAAATAGTTCTTTCATCAAAATGGCATAATCCCTCTGAATGATAAGAAGAGACAGTGAATATGTCAATTGAGAATGTCAGAGGAAGAAGCGATTTTCATCAGGGATAAGGAAAAGCATTTGGCTACTCTACAACAGTGCTGATAATAGTCACTTGATGCTTTGGCTGACAAAATTTCAGATGAGAGGTAATCAATAACTCCAGATCATATTGTACAGGAAGAAATTTTATTTTCAATTCCTGAATGCTGTCCTATATCCTGAGGTACTTTTGGCCTTTCTTCATTTCCCAAACACTCTCTTTCTCTCTCCAATTGATGCTTTCACTATAACCTTCTGTTTAAAGCACAACCATCAGAACTTTTCCTTGCTTCATCGTGCTTTACCATGCTGTTTGCATCCCTACACCCACAGAATCACAGAATAATTGACTTAGATGGTACCTCTGGAGGCCATCTGGTCCAACCCCTTGCTCAAACAGGATCACCTGTAGCCAGTTGCCCAGGACTATGTCCTGAACATCTCCAAAGAGACTCCACAACCTCTTTGAGCAGCATGTGCTAGTGCTCTGCCATCCTCACAGTAACTGAATTACTGAGTAACACCAAATACTTTCCTCTGCCTTCTCTAGTGATTCTTTCTACACTGCCATGGGGGCTCCGAGTCCTTGCTAATATCAGATTCCTACACTAAAGAGATCGGCTTCTTAATTGCACAGAGACAGATTAAATTAGCAATGCTGGCCAGCAATAAATAATTCAGTTACCTAGGAAGCACATTTTATCCCTGCACAGTCCATTGTTCTGCCATAACCATCCCTGATATTCTGCATTTCCCATCTATAACCATCAAGAACAAATATGTTTTCAGATGCTAGCAATCTGTAGATTTAACTGACGCTTATTAAAAAACTGTGAAAAATTATTGTTGTATATAATACAGCTTCTGCCTATGGTCAGTATTACAGAATTTGCTTTGCACTCCGTGTAGTGAAGGATATCCAGAAATTACAGCTGGGGAATAAAAGGGCACAGTCACGCTAGAGCTAAATGCTTAAATATCACAGCTTGACTTTTCATTTATTGTAGTAAGCCTTAAGCATATGTGTACTTGTGACTGCCTTTAAACAATACACAAGATGATCTATAGCTTTGAAAAATTATTTCTGTTCAAACATATAAATACATACATAAATATATGCAACATATTCTAGGTTTAAGAGAGGTGCATGTCAGCTCTAGAAAGAATAATAATCTTACATCTTAAGGCATCTTTAATCAAAGTGTCCCAAAGGGCTTCACTCCATAAACAGAGTTCACTGGCATGAAGGTACCCCTGCAGTACGCTGTGACAAATGCTTTTCAAAATACTTTTCAGCTTTTCAAAATACTTTACTCAACTGAAACTGCTGAAACTGCAGTGAAAACATAGGTCAACAAAATGCAATTACCAGAGCTGAGCAAGCAATGGAAGAAAATCTGCTAATACCCATTAGAACTAAAAAAAATAATAAATAAATAAATAAATCAAGCTTTACACTAGCTTGCAAAAATAAAATTAAATGTGAAAGCTTAAATAGTCTCAAAATATATGCTTGAATGTGATTATTCACACTTTACATTGAAAATGTGTGGGTAAACTACACAGGTCACCCAATATATGGGTGAATATGATGCAGAAACGGTGCTGCTTAGGCACCTCACCAGCACTGATGTTACAATTTGAATAATGAACATACACAATAAACTATTCATAAAATATTCATCCAGGGACAACATTTTCCAAGTAAATTCACAAACTCAGACAATAAATTTGTGAGAGTTTTCTGAGCATTTTGTGAACAGAAGAAAGGAAATATGTAGCGAGCAAATTATCCATCAGAGATAGCCTCTTATTTTGTGTTTACTGACTAAATGAGCAAGAGTAACAAATGTTTCACGGGACTTAGTATCAACATCTGATTTGTACCGTTGATTGGAATGGAAACACTGGTGGCACAGCTCCTGCAAGACGAGAGGAGCGTTATTTCTGCATTGCACTAACCAGCACTTTTCAGCTGGGATTTCCAAACTGGCTTTTAAAGATCTCACTTGCTACTGCACTTCCTACCTGTTGCATGCTGGAAATCTGCAGGCGTATGGTTGATGTCCTTGCAGAGGAAACAGTCCAGGCTGATGCGCACGTGAGGAAATCCAGCTGAGAGAGGGGTAACGACTGGACCAGAACCTGGTTCTTACGTTGATGCTCTCAGTGAANAAGGTTAAAAAAAAAAAAGTCATTTTACGTTGAAACTTCGACTCCCTCAGCCTCAAGAGCCGCGCTCCCTCCTGCCCCCAGCGGCAGGCGCTCGCCCAACATGGCGCTGGGAGGGGGACAGGGGCTAACGGACAGCGACCACCGGGCGCGCGGCAGGGACCTCGCGGCTAACGGTCGGCGCGTGCCGCCGGGCCGCCCTGGGAGCAGCGGGAAAGGACTGGACCCGGCCCCAACGCCACCAAGCAGCTGATGCCTTGGTGCGGCCGCGGGGGAAGGAGATGATGGCTGCAGTTAGCTCTGTCTCATAACCCAGCCGAGCGGATTTTGGTTTTCTTCAGTTTTACTTGCAACAACGGCCATCCGTGTGGATGCCCTGTTTGAATGTCTATAGCTGGTTAATTTTTACTTAGGAAAATAGAAGTTTATCTATGTATAATTTTGCTCCATATAAGCAACACTTCATACAATTTTATGGTTCAAGATGACATCTTGAATACGTGCATTACTCCGTATTTCATTTATTACTGTCTGCATACCCCCCAAAACACAGAAAAAGGTTTCTGCATTTTATCCATCGGTCTGGTAATAGCCAGAAAGCTAAACTTTCAAGTTATTAAAAAAGAGAAAAACTTCTCTAAAACAATATTTTCTGCACAGAACGATCATTTCCTATTTACAGCTTTTTTTGAGAACCCTGTTTGCTCCAGGCAGTTATATATAAGTATGAAGTTTATCCTGATAAAGTAATTTTCAGCTGTAATTTGTGGATTGTTGTGGGCTGGGGCACTTCTTGGCCACACGGTGCTAGTTGTCATCGTTTCTAGTTGCTACGCTTACAGAGAAACTTCCTTACTGCCTGAGAATTCAGAAACATCTGAAAAAATATGGCTAAAATATAACATGCGATATTTTATGTCAAATGAAATAGATTTGTCTTGCATTATCAAGGAGAAAAAAATAGAAATAAAAAGAATAACATCTGTGGAGTTTCTTTACCTACAAGTGAAGAAAACATGATAATAAATTGGGAAAGGAGTATTCTTTCTGATACTGTTTTTGCTGCTTTCCAGAAAGAGGTATAAAACAGACAAATGCAGGCAACGTGTATTTTCCTTCTCTGCATCTCCCCATTCTCTGGAGGTCCCACTGTAGCTCAGTGGGAGGGGAATGAGGATATGTAATGGGATATGGAAAGAGCTCCAGGACAGAAAGAAGTAAAGGGTATAATAGGTGAGGGAGCCAACACACTGCATCATTGCTGCTGGCTTGGGCAACGTGGCAAGATGCTGCGCAGCCCAGGCAGCCTGCAGGAGCCCCAGGACTGTGCACAATAACCCTAGCGTGGGGAGCCTGGGCTTCAAGGTGACAGCATGATTGTCCCATGTCTGCATAGTGCCTAGTAGAATTCAGACTGTTGTAATAAACACAGGAGTCACAGCCCTGTACCTCCCCAGAGAAGAGTTGATAGTGTTCAGATAACCTGTTTATAACCACTGGAAGGATTTGTCTGTTTTCCTGCTGGGCTAACAGGAAAAGAAATGGCACATTTGGTACCTGCAAGCTTGCTGGCATGAGGCTGTGTGATCTTGCTCTGGCAAGTTGTCTGCGCAGCTGCCTGAATGGAGGGTAGGCCCTGTGGTCATGCCGGAAACAATGCATTCCTCCATGATCCTCCTCGGTGCGATGTCGTGGGAGCAGCGTCATGGGAATGGTGTCCCTTGTTATCAATACAGGCTGTTCTTGTAACCCTTGTTCTGCTGCTTCTGTCAGTGCTTTCTCACACGTGCACATTTCCATCGTTACAGCATTCCTGCCAATCTTCGTATTTCTGTTAAGAATCTTGCTGCAAAGACTGGCCTGGCTGGATTGCTAGGGATGTAGTTTGGGAGAAGAGCTGGTGTCCTAAAAGAGATATTCTGCTCCATCCCTGGGGGACATGATGTATGTGGAGGTTTCCATACACCCGAATTAGCTTTGATCAGCACCAGCGCTGGAAGAATCTCCAGCTACTCCCTCTGGGTCCGCACACCGAAACTAGAAATCTTCAGGAGAGCCACACAGTACCTCTAGTGCTACATAGTAATAGGTAGAGATATCCTTCTGAACAGGGTGGCTTCTACCTGCAGGTTGGGATTAGGTAGGGGACAGATATTCTGAACCTGTTCCAGCAAAAAACAACTTGCAAAAGTTTTGATTTGCCAAACAAACAAAATTCGAGGAGCACATTGTTGCACTCAGAAAATTCAGTGTAAGCCTTAGGAAAACATTTGTGTCTTTATGGCAAATACCTCCACAAACAAGCCAGACCACTTTGAAAGTCATTGAAATTCCACCACCATAAAATCTTGAGAAGTAAATAGCATGCTACCTGCTCATGAGTTAGAAATGCCCATTTTCAGTGAAATCTGAGGTCATTCCTGACAGGATAAAGAAGTTTTGCTCCTTGAAGCTTGCATTAAAGCTAATAAGCCAGTAAGTGTGCCCTTTTCCTCGGGAACTCTCCAAACTCCTTCATGTACTAGGGTTTCTTTAAGCATATATTCTTTTTTCTGGCATTCTGTTCTCAGATGTTTCGTGCCAGATCCTGTTCAAGCCACGAAAAATTTCTGTAAATATATGTCACTGCAAAAAAAGCACTAGTAGTTTTTTTTGTGTGTATCTTTTTTATTGTTTTTTCATCCTGTATTTCTCTACAAAAAACAGCCTTCATTATCTATATGAAAATGAATAAAACTGGTCCTCACTAACTCACCAGTAGATACTGGCTTTGCAGTACTTTCTCCATTTTGTTTTGTAGGGGCTCAGGAATCACAGCTGTCAATTATTTTTTCCCTAGAACTGCATTTTTTACAGTATTTCTCAAAAAGAAATATTTGATGTGTTGATAGCAACAGTTCAGTGCTAAGAATATCTAGAACACTAGAAGCTGAACCTGTGTTGCAAATTCTAAAGAATGGAAGAAATGTCTGTTCTAAAGCAGTCTCAAAATTGCTGTCTCCAGAGCCCTTTGCACAGCCATTTGTTACTGTGAATGAGGAAGCAATGTTCAATGGAATTGAAGTTTCTTTAAAGAAATGACTGATTCTTCATGAAATGAGTTTTGAGCAAACTCTTGCAAATTCAGTCTTTTTAGTTCCTCCTTTAACAAAAGAAGATCAATAATTTGCTGTATAAACTTTATGGTTCAAATTCATTTCCCACTGTTCTCTTCTAGAAATGTATTTCTGCAGGAAAAATTCCAACCTTCTTAGTGCTACAAAGAAGGGAAAAGTATTTTTTTTTCAGGCTTAAACATACAAGTATTAAATACTAGGGTTAGACATACTTTAAGTCTGTCTATGATACGAGTAAAATATTGGCCTGTTTTGTTCTCAGAACCGTCAGAAAAAAATAACCATTTCTCAGTCAAGAGAATGCTATCTTGAAAGTGTGGTTATGTGCAAAGGCTAAGAAATGAGCCTTCCAGGAGCTCATCCAATCTTACAGCTCTCTGTCTTCCTTGAGAGATTAGAAAAAGAATGTTTAGCTTCTTGCCTCACAGAAGCTTTCCTTCCTGAAGAACTGAAGATGTGCATCAACTCTGGCAGAATTATCTATGACACCTCTTGTCCTGTGGGCTTAACTGTATCTGTGGACTAAAAGTGACTAGTGAATAAAAAATGGCAACGAATTTGTCATGTCCGTTTTTGTTGTGATTTAAGGATATAACAGGATCCTTTTAAGAGAGATATTTTTGGAAGCTTCAGTATTAGGCTGGGAAAAGAGGCTGTATCTAAAACCTTCTTTCGTGCTGAAGACTGTAAAGAACAGAAAATGAATTTGTAAAGTTGGAGCTGGTCCCTTCAGCCAAATGTCTAAACCTATGACGAGATCAGCGATACACTTAAAAGATACCTCTGTGGCTGAATGAAGGGGTCTAAGAAGTAAGACAGCATTGATATTGCACGTAGCTGGGAGGGACTACTGAAAATAGAAGTGGAAACACTTTTTCTATGAAGCTTTTTATTAAATTGTTAAATAGAAAGAGGTAATAACTTAATTGTACAGACAAAAGGGGGAGTATGCCAGATGTATAGAAATCATACATTTATATGGCTTGGGGAATAAACTTCCTCAAGAAGGTGAAGAATTTGATTCTTAGTAGAATTAAATTTCATACTGATCCAAGCCAAGATAGGAGCAAAGTTGGAAATGCATGATTTAAATATTCACAGCATAGATTCTTCTCCATTAGGTCAGTTGTGGATGCTCGCTTTTCTTTGGATCCTTACTGTAAGTGAAATGAGAGAATATTTAGCTTTCAGAGCTTTCTAAACAAACAGTAGTATTTCTAAATTACGTAAAAGTTAAATCACATTTTATCCAAAAAGTGGGATCGTTTTGTTGTTGATGACACATAAAAGTGGTGTGGAGATTTTTCTTGTCTTTCTTTCTTCCCCTAGCAACAATTACCAGAAATAAGATACTACCTAAAGACCAGGCAGTATTTCTGTTCTGGTTTGGGTATACAGTAAAGTTACTGCTTTTCTGTGGATTTACACAAATTCTCTGTGTGAAAAGCAAAGCAGGAAGTGATGGCTCTTGTAGACATCGTTTCCTCAATGTTTTCCTTTTCGAAAAGAGGAATGTGGAACCCCTATTGATTTGACAATTGTTTTTCTTTCTCCATCATTCTCCATATTCTCAGACCTACCAGAGGTAAAGGTGGCTTCAAAACCAGAAGCTGTGTCGGCACCATCTGTGACAAACTCTATGAGCATAAGATTGCTGGAAGCAACTACATCAGTGGGTATGTCTGATCCACAGGTTTTGTCCATTAAAACTGGAGAATACTTGCTGGATCCATCATAAATTTTAACATAATCACCCTGACAGCCTCTGGTTTTCTTCAGTTCAAAGGCACGAAAGTGCAGGGTAATCTGGAAGGCAACCAAAAACAAGCTTTTCATGCACATGTATGTGACTTCTTTGATTAAATGTCCTTTAAATGAGACAGAATCCAAGCTGTAGTGAAGCCCAAACTGAAACTGCTTGCCCCTACTTGCCTCTCATCCCCTGAAGATGCAGGATTCAGATCTAATGAGCCTGTGACTGAATGCTCCCATGCTCAGACTGCTTTGTCTTGATTTTGCAAACCTGAAGCCCAATGTATGGAGGTTTTTCAAAATCACAACTCTGCAGTCGATTTTCCCATACCTGGCTTAAGGACATGAAAAAGTAGAGACTAGTTTGAAATCTCTCTTATGAAAAGGGTGTTATATGGCAACTGGCATGCAGAAAAAAACCAAAATGCTTAACAAAGAAAGGCATAAGTTCAGCCATATTCCAAGACCATTGTTAATCTGTGATTACCTTTCTGGATCGTGTTCGGATAAGCCAGACACAGTTGGTGTTATCTGAGTAATTATTCGGGTAGTTGGCAGATTTCAGTGACCCAAATGCTGCATCGATAATAGTGCTGCAGCGACCTGAGGGAGACACAACGTTTGTCTCAGTGCCAGACTTGCAGAGATTTTCACTCACTTAAAATTACAATATCTTGAAAATGTTAAGGTCTTGATTTTCTGATAAGGCAGCATTCATTTCAGAGTACGAGTACATTTTGATTAAAATGAAGAATCATGTTGTCCTAACTTTCATGTAATGCATAAGCATCTGAATCAAAATGGGAAGTCAAGTCATACGTGGAGAAAGCATTAGCTTTTATTGATGAGCTCCACAGTGTAGCAAGGGATCTCAGGATGCAGTATCCTTTCTGCACCTCTTTTAAGAATGTCAGAGGTTTAATTTTGCTGCAGTTGATCACATGATTTTCCACTGGAATGGGGAAGTTGTGGTGTTAGAAGAATCAAGCAAACTATGATGTCTTCACAATACTTAAATTCTAAGCTTAGGAGAGGGACTTGGGCTTTCCTCTGTATAAGGAATACTAGGAATACTACTTAATTCATCATGTGTATTTTTTTTAAATATTATTTTTTTATTTTTTATTTTTTTAAAGCTCTGAGTGAATGTATTTCTTTGATTGCATAGGAGAATTTCTTCAAACAGAGGTTAAAATTAAGGAGTGGAAAATACATACACATTTAGAATGGCAGCTTAAACATATAAAAACTATTAGGGTAAAGCTGCACAAGATATCATGAAACTATTTCAGTTCAGAAGAGCATACATTCCTTTTGGCTTGACTTAGGTCTTAAATACAAACTGTGATGATGGACAGAGATGTCTGACTTTTTGTGGCGTTTATCACTGTCTCTTGAGGCCTAACAAACTCAGTGACTCTAGTGAGGGATAAAACATGATATGCAGTTAGGTCAGTGCTACAACAGTGCAACAGTGAATGTGTTTGATTTAGTTTGGAAGAAGAAAATAGTACCTAATGATCTCCAGCTTCACCTTTGCATTCTCTCCCAGAGTGACCACAATATGTACCATTAATTTAGAGAGTTATCTTGTAATCGTTAATGATGAACTGCTATGACTATAGATTGCTCATACACCTCCATCAAGGAGCTGTGTATCCTTGGGTGAAAGGATGACTTTGAGGCACTTACTGCAATTGTAGAGCTTGTTGATTTTGGCTATGTCCAAGTTGCTCAGCCCCAGCCTTTGTCCAATATGTACTGAACCATCAGGAACTGGTACAATAGTTGCTTTTCCAGTGGTATTAGTGAATGTGTGTCTGCAAAAAAACAAGAAAAATTTTGTTCTTTAAATAAAACAACTTATTTCAGGATTTAGCATATTTAAATCCTTCTTTCAGGATTTCATAGCAAAATCTATGTGCTTTAGAGGGAGAACAACAATTCTATACTAGTTGCTTAAATCCTGTCTTAGAAGTGGATCATTCTTCTGGCCTATTCATGACGCATATTCCAGCAGCTAGGAATGGAGAAGTCACCTGGACAAGAAGAATGGAATCTGCAAAGTATGTCTACGTGCTGTCTGACGATACAAGAATACCCCCAAACTGGGGTGTTTGGAGACTTAAATTTAAAATCCATCTCTTCAGTAAACTTTTCTATTGTTTTTGAGAATTTATTAAATACAGAATAACCTAAGGATAACAAATAATTTTTATCCAAAACTCATCCTTGAAGAATACTCTAGGAAACCTCCAAGCCGTGGACATGTCTAATGTGACTGGGGAGTAATAGCAATGTTGTTGCATATATTCTGGAGGTATTTAAAGTTATAAAGTCCCACAGTGGGGTGCTAATAAAGAAATTTTTGGAGGAGTATGTCAGCCCTGTAGACCACTTCTAACAGGAAAAAAAAGGTTCGGCTGCCTCTTTATTAATTTATTTATTTTTGTGCGTGGAGTGACTTTATCATGATCTTAGGCAGACAATATTGAACACATAACACTAATTAAATTACTGCTTAAATGATCTATAGTGTAATTATACTTCAGAAAACTATTTTTAGCCTGTGACCCCACTGGAGAAACAGAGGAAAAGGACAGTTCTCCCTTACTCACCTATCTATGGTTGATGGCTAGCAGACAGTCTTCTCTGCTATCTAACCCTTTATTTTTGAATGGCAAATGGGGAACCTCTACTATCAAGTTTCTTCCTTGGTCATTGATGTTGCTAATAGTGACATTTAAATAGGTTTGATTAAGGTGTCTAGCGGTAAGCTGATGCCCTACTTTGTCCCCAAGCCCAGCTGTGAATGACTTCTTAAAGAAAGCTAAAGGGTAATTAATTAATCTTGGGAAATGGCAGGTCTGAAATGACTCATGGTGTTTTACTCAGAGAGGGAAATGGGGAAGTTACTAGTTAGGGGAGAGTTATAAAAGTTATAATGCAAGATTTGAGTTCCAACAAGAGCAATGTCATACTGCTACTTACGGGCCATAGTGCATTACTGAAGAATAGTCATATGGAAGGCCTAGATTGTTGGAGTTTTCAAATTTCTTGAAGTCTGATCTGTCAGCTGCAATATAAGATACCACACTTAGAGTATGCTTCTTATTCACTCACTTCAGGGAACAAGGAAGAGCTGGGAACAGGATGACATATCTACTCCACTGTCTACATTGATGAGTTCAAAAGTACTTACCTGGGCTGATGTACTCCCACATGATCCTTACATATTTATCCCTGTCACTTCGAGAATGTTCATGTAAAAACCCCAGCGCATGGTCCAGTTCGTGTTGAATTATTCCTTTCCCCATGCAGCCTCCTTTCATCACTGAGACAGTCTGTCCACCTCCTACTTTTCCATAGTTGGACCAGCACCTGAGGAAAGCATTGAAAATCAGAAGAAGACTTAAAGGATTTTTATTGTTAGACAGGCAAAGGGACAGTACAGAGAACCTTGCTTCGCATGTACCTTGCCTCATGTGGCGTGGGAGTGGAAAAATTGCACCCTGTCCACTGGGATAGTGTCTATGGAGAGGCAAAACTGACTATGGTTTAGAAAACAACAACCATTATGATCATCACTAAAGCCATCTGGAAGACCTTCATCAGCACAGTCTCCTGCATGCTAGCATTCTGTACCTAGTGATTTTAACTCCCAAGATGTAAACATTTTAATATTAATGACTGAATCCTGTATCAGAGCTGGAGCTAAGATGAATAGCACTTTAAAGATGCTGAAAATTCTCTCTCAGGCTCAAATTCTGACCTTGACAACCAACTCTGATTTAGAGAACTGTAAGTTCTCTTTTATTAGTTGGAATTGATCTTGCTTGTGCAAGTAACAAGTACAGTCGCCTGGTATATGTTGTGCTCAAGTGTACAAGTGTACATTATATATACATATTACACCACACAGAAAATATGAACTAAGATATTCTCTCCACCTTAAGGCTGCTTTCCTATGATCTGAGTCACTTCAGTGTCTTTGCTGAGTCACTGATGAAACAGCTGGTCCTTGCACTTGCAGGATACCTTGCACTGTGATGAAACAAAGATTTTTCTCTAAAGCCACACCTTTTTTCTCTTTAAGGTCACACAAGCTGTAAATAGCGAAGAATGAAAAAGCTATGTGGAAATAACTTGTTCATTTATCATTCAACTCACCCATCGACAGATTTAATGTTGAGGTAGTTACGTTCTGTTTTGCGCTTCACAAAATTAATACAAGTCAATGTTTCAAATTCCACCATGGCATCAAGAATCCCTTTTATGTGGCTCTCCTCTGGAGAAGAAAAAGTTAATTTGAGGGGGTCACACAACAACGACAGGTGCCATTAAAATCTCATGTGTGCACAAAAATGAGGTAAATGAGGGACACGAGTATTAGCCTAGTCTCTTTCTTGCTTCTTGCTTAGTAATGAGTTTCGTTTAAGATATTGGCCTGGCATGAGTTTCTCCTTATCCAGATTTCTGTCAAAAAGGATTCAAGTGGAAGCATTTTTTTCTTAACTACTTGTTTTAAATTATAGCAGTGATTGTTGTTGCAACTGCGGATTGTCCATTTGGAGGCAGCTGTAGGAAGCTATTTTGGTAATAAAAAGTAGGCCATTCAAATCACACTGCAATAAGCATGAACCTTATAAAGGTATGTATTCTGGCAGGTACTATTAGAGAACAAAATCAATGTTGTCTCCAAGAGACCAGACTCAAAACATTATGGATGCAAACTACTCAAGAAAATTTGATCTCTTTTTCCTGTTTGAGTCTTTGTAATTTAAAATTAACTTCTACTTGCACAGCACAAATTAATCCTTAGAACAGATTTCATTGACCATTTGTGGAAATTTATACTCACCATAACTAGGATCCAAGACATAGGGAACGCGAACAATCCCGTCACTGGACTGGGGCCAATAGCAATTGCGACAGTTGATGGCACTGCGGCTTCTTTGTGGGACTATGTCACCTTCTTGCAAGTACCGAGAGCTGTCTGTGGTGAAAAAGAGAGGATGGAAATACCTGAGCCATAGACTGCTGGGAGCTGTCTAGTGCATATTTGGAAAAATGTCATTCTACTTGTGCTCCTTTCATATTTTTCCTCAAGCATCTGCTCCTGTTCAGCATGGGAGGTGGACTATTATGCTTGATGGACATTATTTGCTTCCCTAATTTTTCCTCAATGTCCTTAGCTAAGAAGACAGGTGGGAAGCTCCAACTCTGTTGGTTAGGGTTTCAGGCAAGACAGTGAAGTATTGAAAGTAACTCAAATAGTGAGAGAAATGCTGTAGTTTGGTACTGTTTCTTCACTCACCACGTTACACTGAGTGAGTACTATTGAACATCTGCCCAAGATGGGCACTTGGCAAAGGCAAAGGGATAAGTAAGGAAACCCAAGAGAGCAAGCATACAAAGGGACAAACTGAAAGAAGTGAATGCTATCTGTAAAAAAACGTAGGAATGTTTGTTTTCTGTTTCTACAGACAGGAGTAAAGTTTCATGAATGATCACATTTTCCCCTCCCTAAAAGGGAAACTGTAAGAAAGAGAAGCTCATAGGAAGTGGTGAATAAGAGGAATCAAGGTACAGGAAATTTAGAGCAGGAGGTTTGGAACTGACTATAGCTTACCGAGGTCCGTACTACAAAGCCACATGATGACTGAATGCAAATAATGCTTTCACTCAGCAAAAAAAAATGGCAGTTAAATATTAAAGCATCCAAATATCAAACTTTTCTTTTTACATCAAAAGAAGGACCAAGCTAAAGCTGAAGAAGCTGCTTGCGTAGTTCAGTTGCCTCCACACCTGGGATCATCTTCAATATTGACAAGACATTTGAGACACCATGGGGCTTCACCAGACCACACAGACACAGTGTTTCCTGTGGCCAGTCTCTGAGGGTTTCTTCAATGTATATGCGTAAGACAGGAAAAATATTTGCACTGACTGTAGTAAAGACTTACCTACCCTGTTGGCCCCCCAAAAGAAGCAGAGAGATCCAGTATAAGCAGGACTTTGATGGCATTACCTTTGTTAACTTCCAAAATTCTGTTAAAGATAATTTCATCCTCTGAGTCTGTCGCTACAGGTGACGGAGAGTCTGTGGCTGTAGGCGAGGGAGAATCTGTGGCTGCAGGTGATGGAGAGTCTGTCATTGTAGGCGACGGAGAGTCTGTGGCTGCAGGCGACGGAGAGTCTGTGGCTGCAGGCGACGGAGAGCCTGTGGCTGTAGGCGATGGAGAGCCTGTGGCTGCAGGCGACGGAGAGCCTGTGGCTGTAGGCGACGGAGAGCCTGTGGCTGTAGGCGACGGAGAGCCTGTGGCTGTAGGCGACAGAGAGCCTGTGGCTGTAGGTGATGGAGAGTCTGTGTAGAAAATACAGAGTATAAATTTCTCATTCCCAGGGGAAATATGAATCCTGGTTTTTAACCTGATGAGTTTCCAGGCACTCCCTTAATCCTGATTACAGCGGTGCAGTGAAACTCATGGAGCCTGTTTGTGTGTTGGCATGGTGTTCCAACATGAAAATATTTGTTTGGTGTCACAATCTTGAGAACCTCCCAACAGCTGTTGTTGTTCAGGCATTAATCCAGTCTCAAGAGCCATTCCCTTTCAATCTTCCTCTCTCTCTCTCTGTTTTTCAGTCATTACATTTTAAGGAGTTATTCTTTGGCTCTTCTTAAGTCTGTTTTATACTGCTTAGGCAGCTAGCTGGCAATTCCCCTTGTCTGCATGGCTCCCTCTGTGCACTTAGCACAGCCTTCCTTCTGCATGCACAATCCACACACAACCCACTAATATATCAGGAGCAAATATGGATGGAGAGCAATCCTGCTGCTTACTGCTGGGTATGCTCTCCTTGAAAAACCCTTGAAATCAATAAAATGAGAACTGCATTCCTATTCCATGAATGAGGCTATGATCCCCACATAAGCCCAGCACTGAAATTCTGGGTTCTGAAATGAGTAAAATCAGCTGAATCTGAGTGTCATGCTTTGAGATATGACATCACTGAACAGCACAGGTAGATGGCTTCTGTTGCGGTAACCTTCAGAAGTGACTCAAGTCAGGACATTATCTAAGCAGAGCCATTTTTGGCAAAATTAGCAGCTTAGATTTTTAGCAAAGCCAAACAATTGTCCACAAACAAAAGACTCTGCTTTGCATGAAACGTTATGGTGAATGCACTCATTCAAACATTCTTTCCTAAGATTAATTTGTGTTAATCACGTGCTATTTTCTATAGTAATTTGGTAGTTAACAATTGGTATACCCTAGCAAATACTTGCATATAGACGTAATAATACATACCATATATATCCTCTTCTGTAGTAACCTACAAGGACGATATGTTAAAAACAATTAACATTAAAACTTAAATATGAAAAAAACAAGTAGGATGTAAAGGGTCAAAAGTGTCTGGGCTACTCTTTTAAGTATCTTTCACCACTGCAGTCTTGAGGTCTTATTTACTGTGCCATGTGTAAAATAAGTACTAACATGGTGTGATAGATATTTTTCTTTGCTGTCTTTTTGTATATATGAATATCATACAGAAAACTGGATACTCAGGAAATGCAGTTTGAAGCATGTTTCAAAACTTCTAGGTTCATTCATCTCCCTGCTAGTAAGAGTGCAAGGTTGATGAAATCTCTGATGAAATTTTCACGATATTGCCTCAAAACAGTGGTGAAAGGCCATAGCATCTACTGCTTGTAGGGGACTGTGGGGCTGGCAGCTAGCTGGGG
>WBMW01000210.1:349437-396434 GCA_013396635.1 Penelope pileata | reverse complement strand
CATGCTACCTTTGTCTTGTAGAAATGAAAAGGCATTTTGAATTTTCTCTACGACTCCAGAGAATGCAAAAGCTTCCTAGGATTTTGGCTGTATTTTGGCATTGTGGAACAATGACTGGGATAGGGATGGAAACTGCACAGGTGGGTACTTTTCATCTAGGAAGATTTTCCTGCTTAGATGGAAAAGTCTTGAAGTCAATACCAGACCTCAAAGTGAACAAAGGAGCTGATTTAGCTGTCCTTACCTGAATAGGTTCTGTTGCTGTAAAAAGCAAGGAAGAAAAAGACAAGAAAAAGGTACAAATTAGATTCTGAATGCAACTCCACAGTGTTCAATAGCAAAGGCTCCTCAGCCATGGGAATGCCTTTGGCAAATGCCCTTGCTTGGAGACGTGAGGAGGTGCACTAACGGATGCATTTGCACAGAAATTAAATTGAGGTTTAGACAAACAGCTAGGAAAATTCCTAGCAGATCATGTTTAGGGACGGAATACTGATCATTTACCATTTAAGAATCAGCAAAACATTTTATCAGCTTCATTGTGGAAAATGACAAAGGAAATTTGGAACAAAAATTTATTTTGTTCCCAGATTTCAGTGGAAAAGATGCAAGATAACCAGCTCAGCAATCCTCTTTGCTTTCATAGAGTCAAAGAGTAAAGTTATAAAATTGGATGAAGGCTATATTTAGCACCAGATAAATAACCTTGACTTCAGTATGTAACTGACAGCACTTTGGAACCACCCTTATTTCTAAGATGTCTTTCTAGTGTGGCGTCATTTGATTTCTGCTGAAAGTTGATTTCTAGATTTCAACACAGAAAGAAAAATCTGTTATATAGATTTTCAAGCAGAAATTTCATTCTTATAGCATTGTATTAGTACAGAAAATGAAAAGGTTCTCCGGAGGTCATCCAGTTTGTCTGCTTTCCCTAAGGCAGAAACAGTTTTATCTGTGCTATCTATTCCTGACCACAGTTTGCTTGACCTGTTCTTAAGTATGATGGATATGCCACAAGTCTTTCTGGTAATCTCTTTCATGTTGCTAATAATTGCACTGTTCTATGTCAAAATTCAAAACCATTTTTTTTCATCCTATTCAATACCAACACAGATCACACGCAAATAATCTGCATATTTCTAAGCCCATCCGTGCTGCTTAACTTTCTGACTGTGCATTTTCAACAGAAGATGTGGAGGCCGCCAGGCTCCGATGCACCTTGCAGCACCTTTCCCTTTTCACAGCTTCCATTGACCAATGTGGTTATTGCCCAAATGCACTGAGGGGGCTTTTCCTATTCAGAACAGATCTAGAACCTGAAGTAGAATTGCTTCAAAGTGAGTCAGAAAATCTTCAATCTGCCTTTCCAGACTGTTACTTCAGTTGCTTTGTGAAAGAAACTTCACTGTAATGACTCCTGTTCGTTACACTGAAGTTCAATCGGTTCCCAGCAGCTGCATCAAAGAGGTCTATGGTGTCTAAAAAATTCTGCAGGAAAGCACATTTTGAGCTGGGCTGACCAGTTTTCAGAACTCATGCACGCAAGAGGCATTAGATTAATTGACCAGTCAGTCACTGGAAATTAGGCTCTGCATTATTAAGCACATAAAGTTCAGGACTCCTTTTTAAAAAAGCTTAAGTGAGACATCATAGAAGACATCTGCTATGCGCCTGAACAAATGAACATCTGATATGATACAGATTTTGAAATGATACAGTTCAAGTTTATCCTGCACTGTAAATACTGAAAGATGTCTCAAAAGGCACAAAAAGCAGTAACAATGGTAAATTTAAACTCGGCCGAGTAACCCAGCAACTTGGAGTTCCAGGGAGCATGTCCCTTCACTGGCTCCAAATTTATTGAACAGTAAATTTACATCCCTTCTCTTCCATGCCATAAACGACATCTCAAAAGAAGCTCTGGCCAGCTTTCATTAGCCACTTCCTTGTTCTGAATATGTCAAGCAAATCTTTCTAAGGCCTCTTCCCCTCACAAGCAGTCATCCCTGAACCTGGCAGTTTCTTGTTGCAATTAAGGTCTACCTACAGATTTCCATTGACCTTCTCTTGAAATCTGCAGTGACACCATTCTATTTTGCAAATTGACAAAAGCTGTTCTGTTAAGTCTGTACTATTTGTTTTCTGTTTCAGCACAGTGCAAAGCTTTCTCTGGAGCCTGATGTGCCTTTCTCTTACTGCTGCGCCAACGCAGACAAGGAGGCAAATGAGTAGCTGAGTCTTTTCCCAGTGCTCAATTTAAAGGAAACGTAACAAAATGTGACGTTAAAATTTAGTTTTCAAGCCTGTAAAAGCACATCTAAATTAACCTAACAAATCATGCCCAGAAAGTAGGTGAAAAGCACACGTGTGGAAGTGTATCTGCATTCAGTCCAACAGTAAATTAGGAACAAGAAAGACAGCGCTTTCATGTGCTTTAAAGTTGTCACTCATCAGCAATTTGGTCTTATGTGTTCATCTGTATTTAACACACATTGATGAAATTAAACTCTATAGATCTTTTATACCCTTCTGACACCTTTTCCATTTTTCTGTGTTATGACATCGTGAAGTCATAGCTTCTGTTCAATATTGTGCAGCCCAGAAGTACAGGAGATGCTCAGAAACACAGATCTGAGTCTTGTCTGATTCAGAGCTTTCATCTGCCTCTGCTATCGGTAAAATCAATTTGTCAACAATTTTGTCTACCACAACGCACACACCACTGATGACATGCAGATGCTTTCACTGCTGCAGCTCTGCTTTTGTTGTTTTTTCCTGTGGCCTCTTTGCCAGCCCCATGCTTCAGCTGAGCAGCTCACAGCAGTACAATTATGTGTAACCACATCAGCAGCAGCACCACAAAACAGCTTGTCATTCATGTCAGAACCTAGTACATCGCATAGAACTGCACCTGCAGAACATGCGGTTCTCTCCATAGCACAGATCTCACCTCCATTTCTCTTTTCATCACTAAGTGAGAGCAGCACAGAGCATCTGAAGATCTTTTGTTCTGCTGCACTCAGACAGATCCTTCTATCTGGGCACTACTGCTAGGATCATTGAAATCTGACAACCTAAACTTTTCCTAGCCTGTCAAAGTTCTGCTCTGAACACATCTTAATTTCTCCTTACTTCAGCTGTTATTCGTTTGTTCATTCCATGAAGACATTGGGAAGCCACACACCTGGTAATAATAACTCTCTTCAAAATATATACCTTAGTAAGTAGGCAAACAGAAAATGATGCTCTCAATAAATCCCTTATACATGCAACTTAGTGGCATGGTTATTCCTGGCAGTATAATGTGTATGATTACAGTTTTAGCTAGCAGAAATTTTATATCTGAAAGTATCACCAAAACTAGATTACTTGCATCAGGTAACGACCAGGCTCCAAGATTGCTGCTATGCAATTTATTTGACACACAGCTAAGAATTAACACTTGTCTTTAAAATAAAGTAGAAATCCTACTTACTTGCTGTGCTGTTTCCATAGTTGTCCTGCAAAGTCAACAGTTAAAGGCGTTAATTTTCTGTAGCTCATAAAGGCAACAATAGTATCAAAATCAGATCAAAAAAGAGGTTTTTTCCCCTTTGTAATTGATTGACTTTACATCTTATTATATTACTAGCATTTTTCTTGTCAGAAATTTATGAAAACGGGTCTCCACAGCTTAACTCCAGGTCAATTGGAAGAAAAAGCAGGGCTGTGTGAAACTGCCCTCACCTGAATAGGGAAGCCCAGGGTGGCGTGAAGCAGAAATGCAGTGAAGATTAGGAGCATTTTCAGATCTGTTCTCCAGCCTTGACAGACCACCAGTGCTTGTCTAGGCAGGAGCACTGCTGCTAGATATACTAGCAGAGCCTGCCCTGCCAGGGCTCAAAAAATCACCCCCAGCCAATGGGGATCCAAGCAGGAAGCAAGTTTCTTTTGTAGCCAATTTAGCCTCAGGGCATCCCAGTGCTGCACCGCTGCTGCCCCTGTGATCTATAGCATCCCTTGTTTTCACACCGTCATTCACAGCCCCATGCTTGTGCTGCCGTGCATCTTCTCTGTTTCTTGGAGGATCTTTCCTAAAGTGTTCAATTTGACTGACACCACCTGGGAAGCCCTTGTGCCTGAAGAGCTTTTCAGAGTACTGTATTGTTTGGACTTCAGATAGTGGGTGACTTTTTTCTTTATGTCACAGATAGCATAAAAAGCAGTGACAGTATTGCCCTACTTTGGAACATGTGAAAAATCACTATCCAGTGAGGTCGTGTTTGTGTCTTCCCTAAGCAGATATCCTGAGCAGCATAAGCTGCACTTTTCATTCTTACATTTTGAGAATGATTAACAGATCCACTGCTTACTGGAACTTACTTCTCCTGATCTGGACGTAGGAATCAATGAGCAGACCTGGCAAGAAATACTTGCAGGAGGTAAACCAGCAACTGCCATGGCTCTTGTCACAGCAACATCTTGTTGTGGCCTTTTTATTGCAGCAAAGCACTGCATGGTGAAATATTTGCTGAAGGTGCTGTACCTGGGGAATTGTCTGGTCTCTGATACATCCTTCTTTTGTGTCAGTGGACATTTTCCATGCATGGAGAAGAAGCTGAATTTTAAATCCACTCTTTTTTTTTTTTTTTTTTTATCTCTGTATGAAATAAGATCCTGATGTTAGGTGTTACCCATGTTGGTGAACAAACCAAGAAAGAATCAAGAAGTAGAGTGGGAGAGAGCTTTTCACTTGTTTGTTGCCAAAGAAACCCAGTTGTGGCTAGGAGTTCCAGGCAAATGTAATATGAATCATGTTGTCAGAAATTACTTTTAAGTGTAGTGGAAGAAAGTTCACAGTCACACACTGTTGTCTATTTTAGGAGTGTCTGGATTGACAACATGCAGAGGAAAACTATCATTGCGCCCACTGGGAGGCAGCACAGGAGACTACTGCTTTTTCCCTCTCAGACTGCAGTACAGTGTGCCCTGGGCACCAGAAGGTAAAAAGCAGAGCAGCACATGGCCCCTGTCACCGAGAAAGAACAAAGATCAAGCAGGCACTGTCAGCATGCTAATCTTGCTGACATGGGCAGGCTTTGTGTCCATCTGCGTGCATAAATGTTTGCACTAAGCAGTGCTAAGTGCTCTTCTTTGGTTTTGGGCTTCATAGCGATGAAAAGCTTCCTTGCATTGAAGCAAACTGGAGCAGCTCTGGTCTGTGGTTCTGGTATGGATCTCCAGGCTTCTCGCTCAGTACAAGGACAAAACGGATGTCCTTGATGCCAAATGCCTTGGTATGCCAAAACATATCAAAAAACCATCACAGAATGGGACTTGTGTATAATCTGCTTGCATTCGACCTTAGGGGAAAGTAAGAAAGGTCAGACTGCCCTCAGGGAAAATCAGTCCAGGAGCAAAAGGAGAAATCAGATACTGAGAGAATAAAGCAAGGGGTTAAACTGCAGGTTAGGAAGATCAGTAAACAGCATCTTTGTAATTTGTTGCTGGGAAAATGCTACAACCTTCCAAGTGACTGACTAACTACCTGTGCGCGGGAAAGGGTGAGGGAACTGGACTGGCAAGAGGGATGCTGCACGTCCCATGTTGGACGTGTTAACACTGACATATTAAGCAGTTTATCAGACTGATTGCTGCATGCCACCTTTTCCATATGCTAACGCTAGTGATGACGGGGGAGATTGCTGTTCCCATCAAGAATGTGGCTGTAAATGCTACAGCTGGCAAAGCACGCACAACAGAGCAAGGAGGAATGCTGATACATTGTGCCTGCTGCCCATCCTGGAGATCCTATCAGCTTCCATTTGTCCCTGTGATTTGGATTTAATATTTCAATGTTTTCCTACGTGTAGTATTCATGGCGGAGGAATTGTCAGCAGTCCTGTTTTCACTAGCCAAAAAAATATCTAATTTGTCAAGATATTGCAAAAATAACAACAACAGCAAAAAAAGACAAAAAACAAAAAAACCTCATGGTTTTACCAGGTCCAGAAAATTTGGTACCTCTACCAGAAAAAAAGTGCCAAAGAAATTGTCTTTGAATCTTTAGGAACCAAGACAGGGCTTAGCAAAGAGGAGCCTGTCTTTGCATGAATGAAGGAATGCATGTGGGTGATTTTGTCAGGACTCAAGTTACTCTGTCCATATATCCCAGTTTCTGGTGGATAATAGGGATGACGTCCTTTGTAACTGAGGAAAATGATCGGCAGGTGTCCAAAACCAACAATAAAATATCAAGGGTTACTTGGACAGTGTCATCATCTGGAAATGTCCATCAGCGTAAAGAACACTACTCCTGAGAGAACACTAAAAAATTGGGATTTATTCATGAGGACACGTGCAGACCTGCAGAAACCTATATGAATAAGCAAGAAAAGACTTTACAAATACAGAAATGAAAGAAATTTCTGTGGCATCTGGGAGTTCACTCTCAAATGTCAATAGCCAAAATGAAAACAGCAGCTGTATAGAAGTTACAACAGTTCTGTAGATATCTTTCAGATTTTGCTCAGTCATGTGTCTCTTAGGCGTATAAGGTATGCAATTATTATTCTCTTTGGTATGTTTCATCGTAAGCAGCTTCCAAAATATAATGTAAACCATCAAGACCTAGATACAAAAAAGAAGTAAGACATCTATAACTACTAACTACTAACTAGTATAACTACAAGCTACTAATTGCTATATAGTAAAATGCAGGAAAAAAGAACTATATGAAATAAGAAAATGGATGCATAGATGTCAATTTAAAAATACGTTTCTACAGCTTATGGAAGTTACATGGTAGTTATCTTACTCAATTCATGGTTAAATACTAAAAAGTCTTAAAGATTTTAAACTATGTGACTTTACCAAGCACTAGATCAATGCTATGGTCCACAACACATTACTGAAATCACTGTGGACTACCGGCATAATGTAAATAAACACTACACAATTACAGCTATAGTTGGGTTAGTGACAAGTTATAGGGTTAGTGACAAGTCTTAACCAAGAATATATTTTAGACAGAACAGCTCAGTATCATTTCTAGAAATGTCTACTGTGGGACATTTCAGTATTTTGGCTCACTTTTTTTGGGAACAGGAATTCCAGTTTCAGCTCAGCTCTGGGCTCATTTATTCTGAATGCAAGTCCAGTGGCCAGGAAGTCTTCTCCTGTGTAGTTCTTCTATTTCAATGATTTTAGTTTCTTTCTCACTACTTCCAGATGTTGTACCAGTCTATCACATAGAATTTGCTTCCTTTTCTTTGGTGTCTTTATTACCTTTCAGCTGTGACACTTTTCAGCTATAAATCAGTCCTCATACAAGCTTTTTCTAGGCTGGCTTAAAGAACTTTTGGCCCTTTAGTCTTATAGATAAATCTTCTTGCTCTGCAGTCACATTTGATTGTCTTTGAATTTCTTCCAATTTGCTTACACCTTTTTGGCAATGCAGTGATTAGGAGTGGATAATTTTGGTTGAATTTACATCTGCCAGTACAGAACTTTTCTGGTTAGAACTACTATCAAAGCCCTGGAAGCTTCTGAGGGTTTCATAGGTAGCCAGCATAGACTTCAATTTCTTGTATAGAAGAAGACTGTCATGCGTTATAAAAGACGATTCTAGATAAGGCAAAGTGCAGTTAGAAGCTGTTTTCCCACACCTGAGAGCATACCTGTTGAATCAAAAGACTTAGCTGTCCTTCATGTCCCTCTCTACGTTCCTTTCCTGGATCCTACCTGCTAGAGAGGACCTGCAGCCCTTCAAACCATTTCCTATTCCACTTTCTATTATGCTTCCAGTTTCTGAGGGGCTCCTGAGAGATTTCCATGTCCTTGCTAGCACCATCTGCAGCAGTTCCTAATTTTGCATTGTCTGCAGGTTGCTTAGCAGAGCACGTATACATCCTCCATAATATTAATGATCAGTTCCATTCATAGTCCTAGCCTTAACAGTGCATCTGTGACAGGGCTTGAACCTAAGCGATGAATATTTTCTTGCCATTGATTAGTCACTTCTCTATTCAATGAGCAGAAAAAGAGGGATGACGAAGAAAAATGCTTTTTTGTTGATGGATTGTTGCTTATGAAAGAAAAATGGGCAGTTAGAAAAAAAATCTATGAGAAACAAATTGAAAAAGTCAAAATAACTTTTAAAATAAATGTATGAATAAAATTAGTTTTCATTTCAAAATCACATTTCAAGGTCAAATCTAGAGTAGCATAATTCAGCAATTAAACTAGCACTTGACAACGTATAATCTGAAGATCATTTAAGGTATGGGAGGAGAACAGAGTTGATGAAACTGGAGCTTTAATTTGGACAACTCTAGTAATGAACTTCTGATTGTCTTGGAAAAAAAAACACAACAAATTCCTTTCTTTTATCAGGACAAGCAATCTGATTTGTCTGCTGCCCTTAGGTGAGGAATGGATGGATCAAAGGTTTTGCAGAACAATGTTTCCAGCCTGCAGAACAATGTTAGGCTGATTGCAAAGGAATCCTTGTGATGGGGTAAGGCAAGAGCTGTTGGAGCGGTGCCTGGGGTTATCTTTGGTCTCTGCCCTCTGCAGGGACACATGCCATCACACAGTGCTGCCCAAGCTGCACACCGGGAAAGTCTCCTGCTTGCATCTCCTTGTGATGGGTTGTGCAATGCCAGTCAGCTCCTTTGCTTGGTTTCATCTTCAAAACGGTCTTTTCTTACAAACTGATAGCTTTCAGTTGCATTAACTGTGCCATGAAAGTTACCTTTGTAAACATTTCTTTGATGTCTATAATACGGGAATTGAGACATCATCTTGTGTCTGCTTCTCAGACAAGTGCATGGGAGCTGACAATGTGTACCATAAGTGAAAAGCATGAATCTCTGAGTTACTGTGCATAGATCTGCCCAGTTGAGTCCATTGGTGATCCTAAACATTATCTCTCACCCTGGAACAAATACACTCCTATGAATGATCACCTGCATCAGCTAGCTGCGCTTCACTGATTTTTCTTTTTTTTTTTTTGCTTTTTACCTCATCAGAAAAGCTACCTCTACTATATATCTTAATACTTTTGATTGTTTCTTACTTACTGGCTTCCTGACTGTCTTTCCTCCAGGATTTTTCAATATTTCAATGGCAATCTTGAGAAGGTAGTTTCAGTCTTATTGTGTTTTTCTGAGTGCAGACTCCCTTCACAAGGTGAGCCTCACCATGAATTACATCCATTTACCAGATTAGTTTATGGATTTGCTTCCTCTTCTGGAAGGGTAATTTGTCGTTCCTCTCAAGCCTTCTGGGCAGGTGAATTTGGACACTTCCTCTGCTGCCTCTGACAGTATGTGGATCCCCAGAAAAGTACCTCGGGCAAAGTTAAAGTTTAACCTTCACCATCCCTGTCTTGTTTTTAAAAGAGCAAGTAACTAAATATTAACGTTGGAACTATTGGTTGATGATAAACTTTAAACTATTAAATGACAAAGAATCTGCTTATGGCTCCCAGCACTTTTCACCAAGGCAGAGCTGGGGACGACAGAACAAGTGACTGAGATTGAATTAGCAGGTTTGCTGCCAATGACAGAGGAGCTAACTTGGCTGCAGCACGGTGGGAAGAAAAGGTGGGGGGCCAAAGGCTTCACTGCCTGGTGCTGGCAGAGAGGCCTGGAGGCTGCCTGTGCAGCGTAGCCTCTGTGCAGCCTAGCTGCTGCCATCACCGCTCGTTGCGGATGTCTGGCTTTGGCAAGGAAATCATTCACATTATAACTTCTATAGCTAGAACTCAAGATTTAGCCATGACATCTAAGAGAAAACCCTTTACCCTCTTTCAGTTTCTGAGAGCTGCCCATTCCCTCAGGAGAAAAAGGTTGCCTCTATCCATTTGCACAGTGTCAAGTCTCCTGCTATCAGCATGTACAAAAGCTCTTTACAGATGTACACCTCCAGCACTACCGTTTGGCAAAGAAATAAGATTTGTTGCCCTTTTCACAGCAGGAGGAGCTGAGTGTGTGCACCCCTCTCCTGGCTTGCTCCAGGTCGCCCACGGATTGCAGGTATTCCCTCTGCAGGGCCTGAGAGGGCCCCAGAGGAGGTGGGTGCCAGGACCAAGCCTACACTGTTCCCTTGAGGGAACAGGGGGTGACTGCTTCCTGAACCATGACCGATCTCTTTGTGATGTTTCCCAGGGAAATTGTGGCTACGTTAACCTTGGCATACAGCTGCAATTACGTCAAATAAAAAGCTTCCCATGGGGCCTCTCTTTTCTACTCCTCTGCAGAGACTCTGCCACCAGTTACAGAACACATAAAAGGGACACTGCCACATTACCTACAATCGCCATTTTTCAAGCCCTTACCAGGATACTCTGTTTCTCAATAAAAATGTCAAAAGGGCCCTCTCCCTCAAGAAATCTCAGTTGAAATAAATTAGAGAGGTTACCTTGAGATACTCTGCCAGAGGGAAAAGATAATCTATGTTTTCATATTTCATTTATTTTAGCTTTACCAGCTAATTTAGTATTTAGCTGATAGAGGCTCGTACAGCCAAAGTTTAATCTGCAAGCTTTCAAGTCTAGCCTCTTGGCTTCAAATTCATCTCTTCTGTAGTATCTATTCTTATAAGTGGACTCAGCACTGGTTTTACAGTCTTTTCTGCAGGAAATCCATTTATTTTTATGGGAAGATTGGAACTGAAACTCCAATTTCTAACAGAGATGGATCTCTTGCAGATCTGCAGATGACACAGTATGAGTTCAGCAAGGAATCAAGGCCAAGGTGCTCTGAGAAAGCTTCCACGTAGAGGTCTGCTCCCATCCTTTACATATGTATCTGCCTTTTGTCTCTGATAAGGAATGACATAAACAGAATCTGGGTGTATATTTCTATTCCTTCTTTGAAAAAGCAAATTCTTGTTGTAGGAAATGGAAGAAATGGATGACATGGAATATTCAAAGTAGTTGCTTTCTGGATAAGGAAAGAAGGGCGGAGAATTTCTCACTTTCTTTATTCTGATATTTTTTCCTGATCTAGAAGAGAGAGGGGCCCTTGTGTTACTCATTTTGAACCATCATAAAAAAGAGAAGACAATGCCAGTGTTTGTCTCTCCAAGAATTTATGAGGGCCATAGAGGCAGCCTCTGTTGCCTGCCGTTAAATGAATTTTTACTACACTTACAACTGTTGCAATTCTGATACCTTGAAGTTTGAGAAAGGAATATCACGCTGCTAAGGTGCTCGGTTTTGTGATGAAATAACATTAAAAAATGTAAAATGCAAATCAGAAAAAAAGAAAAATGTGTACCACATGATCAAATCAATCTTTTTACCCCATTAACTGAACTATCCAAGAAAGTGTTGTTTTTGCCTTATTATACCACTAACTGGGCAGCAGTCTTGGCCTACCTACAGGAACAGACCACGTGTCTCTGCTGATGGGTGCGCTTGGTTAAAGTACTCACATACTGAAACTAATGGGAATGTCCTTTGCTGCCAGAGAAGGCAGTCAGCCCAAATTATTAGCTGTTATGAGACACTCCAGTATGTGGTTACTGTAGCAGATGGTTTAACTGCTAGCCCAGGGTGATTTAGAGAAGCCTTTCATTAAAAACTATTTTTATTGCAATACCTCACACTTTGCTGCTCATACACATGCTTTTGACTGAATTCTATCAGAATGGGGGTCTACTTTGCTATGCAACTCCTCTTTCTCAGCCAGGGTTCCCACTCCCTCATCCCCCTTTTGGGGCCTCTCCTGCTCTGTGCCATTGTTGTTTTAAAACATTGTTTAAAAACATTGTTTTAGATGAAGAAGTAGCCTCTGAATGTAATTATAATGTGGTTTATATGCCCCATCATTTCTTTGTCCTGATCAGCGTAGAGTTAGCCAAATGGAGAAAAGAAGTAGGGAAAAACCTCTCCTATCTACCTTGCCATGCAACCGTTTAAGATTACGCAACTGTTCCTGTTTCACAGACAGGAGCTGACCTTTTCCTCTTACTGTCTGGTACCAAGTGTGTCTCAACTTTGAGCAGAAATTTTGACACATAATTCACGTATTTTGCCACAGTTTAGGTGAAAGGAAAATCTTTAACTTTATTCTAACAGTCTTCCTCTCCTAATATGCAGCCTCAGTCACAAATTTTGATAATTTCACAAAATGTTGTTAGTGGAATTAGTACCTCAGAGGAGTTAGTCTGTATGGGCAGCAGGTAGAGCCTGGCATCATCCAAGAAGATGTAAATTGCTGCTGATATGACATGTATACGTCAGGTTGAGAGAGATGTTTTGGTGATGAGAGCTTTCGATATATAACTAATGGTGGACAGATTTTGAATGGTGAAGACAACTTGGGTGGAAAAATTTGCAATAAGGGTTTGACTCTTTGCCATGCCTCTATCAGATTTCCTCCTCCTTTACCTAGCTGGAAGCCTCTAACCAACTTTGCAGTTTTGGAGCTGAGAAACAATTTATTCATGAATTTTCAGAGAGGATAGATAGCAGCTGACAACACAAGACTGCAAGTCAGGTAACCCACTGCCAAAAGGACAGTCCTCTTTGAAATAGTTTGGGCAGTTGGGAAAATGAAGGAAACAATTGCCCAGAGCTAACTGAAAGGAGCATTCATGGGAGACATTCTTTCAAATTTGGATGCAACTTTTTCAGTCTCATTTCAGAGGAACGTTCTGCCACATCTGACTTGGAGATTGAAAGTTGTGTGCAGAGCAAGTACAGCCCTCTAGGGCAATTAAGGTAGGTCCCTGTGCTTTCTAGCACAGAAGTGCTTAAATCCTAAAGTTGGTGGCTATCTCATGATCATTTAGATTAGGCCTGTCTGCAGGGCTGTCAGTAATGGTGCTGGATGGAGTACAAAGTGTGAAAGATCTACTTCTATTTTCACACAGGACAGCACTGATTCTGACAATTACCTATCAAACTTGACTGAGACAGTGCCAGATCTGCACTATGATCTCAATTTGAAAATAGAGTATATTTCTGCAGACAACAAAAACTCCCAGACTCATCTATTTCAAAAGAAAGCATGGAGATCAGGTAGGTCACAGCAGTGGAGCAGGAAGGATATCATAAAAAATGGACTCATGACACTCTTCACATTTAACTCACTGTCAATCAACTTGAAAGAAGATATCTATCCCGGCAGCAGGAGGCTGTTTTCTGAAAAGACTATTTTTGTAAAAAGTGTTGGTAAGATCTGTTTGTCTCTTGACTAGAATGTCTGGGTATGCAATCATGTGCACCAACTATTTTTATTGGAGTGTTGACTGAAATTTGTATAATAGAATCATTATTGGAAATGTTCCAAAAACAGAAGACGACTTGCTGGTCACAAGCAATCTCTAGAGGTGAACTTGAAAAGAAACATTTTTCAACTCTAGAAATAGAAACTGAGTCTCTTTTATCAGTAATATTTTCTTTTTTTTTTTTTTTTCCCCTTTCTCTGTGTCAACAGGATCAAGCAATCTTGTCCTAGGGAAAACAGTTCCTGTTGTGTTCTTGATATTAATACTATTACAAAAATCACTGCCAACTAATTCACCACTCAGAACTAAGAGCTACCACTTCTGAGGTACCGGCGGCTTCTGCTGATGGGAGTACCTAGCTAAAGACCCCAACAAACACACTGAGTGACCAGACAGAGAAGGCCGGCTCACAGTCCATCCAGTGTGATTTCCTATCAGTGCCTCTTTGACAGAGGGAGGAACTAGATGAAAATTCTGACAGATGGAAATGCAGAGAGAAAGAATAAGAGGCCAATACCTGCTGCCAAACTGCCACTTCACAGGAGTCAGTGACTCAAATATTTCTAGAAAAGAATCTTTTTTTTCTTTTCCTCGGGGTTTTACCTAAAAGATATAGGAAAAAAAAAATTGTACACCATGTGCTGTCTGCTACAATGCCCACCCAAGATCAGATCGTGGGCCTCTCATTCCCCTGTTCCGCGACAGAGACAGAAAGTGGCTGTCTAAAAAAGCACATAAGAACAGGGAAAGCACACACAATACTTTCTCTTTGTTTTGAATCTGAATCCTGACTGAATCTTCCCTTTAGCTCTCACCCTGCAATTGAGAATTTAAACCCCAAACAGTCCCCCCCAGCACACACAAGATTTGAGAGATCTCTTTCTTTTCTCTGTTCAGCCTCTTTTCAAATCTGAAGAGCTGGCTTGTTCATTCCTTACCAAGAAGTTGTTCCACACATCTGATTATATTTTTTGTTCCATCTACAAACTTTTTTTCAGTTTGGTGACATCCTTTTTTAGATTGGAGAGACAAGAGCTGCACATAATTAAGGGAAAGGTAACCTGCTCCCAAAACAGAATCAGCTCACAGAAAAGCAGATGCTGCTTCAGCCATTATGTTGCTCATTTGCTTCTTGCACTGTGTCTCTGATATGAGAGGCAGCGGGATGAAGACAGCCTCCATGCCCCACTTAGGGGACAGCTTGCCTCCTTGACCGTTTCCCAGTCTCCTTGAAGATTCTTTGAAGATTGAGTCTAAGTACTGAATCTTTGCAAACCCCACTTTTGTTATTTTCCCAACACTTCTCTGGGATCAGACAGTTTACTTTCTCTTCTTTCACTGGCAACTAAATTACGAAGCATTTAGGCAGCAGAATTCACCTACTCGATTTAGGGGCACAATGCCACCTCCTGAAGTCCTGCTGTTGCTTATTGTGTTCAGAATACTTAATATCACACTGTGCTGTGCATGCTCGGGCACAGCTCCCATGGAGTTTTGCTGCAGATACATGAACACTCAGCTCTACAGTAAGTTAGAACACAGGGTATCAGGTTGAGCGTACTGAAAATGAGAAAGAAGCACATCATGATTGTGTATATTTCCAGTTGCATAAACTGTTAGATCAGCTTGCAAGTGAAATCTTATTTTTCTTTATCAATTTCTTCATTGGGAGGGAAGGGAACACAGAATACAACAGATTTCTGTACATAACGCTGCTTCATTTACAGAATGAGTGCATTTTATCGAATTATTCAGAAATCATTTGGAAATAACACATTCCA
Source organism: Penelope pileata (assembly GCA_013396635.1). NCBI lineage: Eukaryota > Metazoa > Chordata > Aves > Galliformes > Cracidae > Penelope > Penelope pileata. The sequence continues at coordinate 381,432 of WBMW01000210.1, read as the reverse complement.
TACTTAAAGATTTGAAGACAAGTCTGAAACTAAGGGTTTATAGCCAAGATTCATTCTTGAATTTCATGGGTTTGTAACCTTAATATAGCTAGAAACATCATTTTAGCTAGCAGTATTAAAACTCAGTGCTTTTCTCTGCAAAATATCCTTTACAGCAATAGCCTTGTAAAAATCAAAACTGTAGTATATTAACCAACTCTTAGCAGTTAAGTGTAAGAAAAATATTGTTGCCTCTAGGAGGCAGCATCTTATTGCAAATACTCTTAAGGTATAAATTAGTGTTTTGACATTTCTGAAGGTTTTCAGGCTTTTAAAATCTCCTATGATTATTTTAAAAATTATAGCAGAAAATAAATAAGCATTTACGCTTGCGATTGAGATGTATGTGTAAAAATGAGCTCTGCTTTTCCAACCAGACAGAGCCAATTCTTACATGAAATAGAGAAAGACAGGCACAGAAGTGTTCTTTGTGTTCCTGTTCTGGGTTTTTGATAGCAAGTTAGAAGAACTTGATGGAAAAGATGAATACTTGACTTGTTTACCTACTCTCAACAAGACACCCTCCCCTATGTAGGAAAACATTTGCTGAGTTACTTAACCTCACCTGCTAACAGGCCACAAACTCAAGCTTGCATGTGCCACTTTCCTGAGCCAGGTCCTTCAGCTGCATTGGCAGTGATTTGGTTTTCTTTCTTTCACCCAGCTCTGACCTGAGCTGGAGATAGGATTTTCTTTGAGGACTGCTACTACTGAGGTGCTAAGACCTCACACTAAAGCAGTACACCCGGTGAAGTGCACATCTTGTTTTGCTGCTGGGCTTTGTGGTGTGATGTGGCTTTTCTAAAGCACAGCTGACTTTCTCTCTGCAGATGGCCCCATGGTGCTCTCATTTTTTATTTTTTTTTTATTTTATTTTTTTAAGAATCTGCCTCACACATTAATATTCTTACAACATCCGAAGTAGCCCTGTATAAACACAGAACAACAGAGAAGTCCACACTGGTTTGTGGATTGAATCTATTGGAGACCTCAGAAACTAAGAAGTTTTCGTGATGGTGAGTTCGCTACAGTCTTGATTTCAGTGTTGTCTATGCCTGATGTGCAAAATTTTTGATTCCTAATTTATCCTCCGATCAGCTCAGCAACATAAATTGCTCCCACATTAAAATTTAGTAACCCAGGTAAGAAAAGGAGCTCCTTACAGTTACTTCAGTTAATTTTCCAGGGAGCTGGTATGACAACTAGCTTGGGTCTTTCTTAATGTGGGAATAGGACAGCTGACATGTAAACAGGAAGGTCCTTGTTGGAGGCTATGTGAAGTAGATGGATAGATATGTACATAGGTTGCTCCAGGAGCAATGCCTCCTATTTATTTCCGTTATTTTCCGTGTACAATAGATACAAAGAGCACAGTAGCACTATTTGATAGAGCAAACTCTCAGCTACAAAACGCTGCTTTTCTACATAGCCAACACCATTAGCTGTGCATTTTTGCCAGTGATGAACAAGAGCCTGCATGCTGTGCTCGTAAATATCTGCACCAGCAGAGGTGGCCCACTGTTTCACAGCTGCTGTGACAGCATCATTGCTAGGAAAATGTTGCCCATGCAGTCCAGCTTTCACTGTGCTAGCATCCACTGTCTGGTCTCCATAAGTGTCCAGCAAGCATTGGTGAATGTCAATGGGTGCCATTTTTTCCACACGGAGGAATGGCTAAGGTTGGAAGGGACCTTAAAGATCATGTTGTTCCAACCCCCTTGCCACGGGCAGGGTTGCCAACCACTAAATTAGGCTCTTGATTAGGTTGCCCAGGGCCCCATCTAACATGGCCTTTAACTCTTGATTAAACAGAAATAGGTCCCTTAAAAGCAATTCACACACCACTAGTCTTGATTTCAAAACTGCCCATAATGGAGAGCCCTCTACAATCCGTTGCAAACTTCTCTCACAGAGCTTACACCCATTGTTAGAAATCTGCAGTATGTTTCTAGCCTGAGTTTGTCTGGCATCAGCTTCTGGACATTAACTCCTGTTAACACTTTGCTTGACAGAGGAGGACCTCTGTTACCAAAGATTTATTCCCCAGCTAGGTATTTATGGATTCTGACTGAGTGAATCCTTAACCTTTTCACTGATAGACTGAACTCGAGTCATGCTCTGATCCACTGCCCTCCAGCCCTCTATTCATCCACGTAGCTCTTTCATGAACTTCTAAATTGTCCAGCACCACTCTGCAGAGGGGTGCAGTATTGATCCACAGTAGTCCCACCAGTGCCAAATTCAGATGTTACAGACCCTTCCAACTTCTGCCCACTATTTTTCCTCTTACTCTCCTGAGGATCACACTACTTGATATTGTTTGCTCTTCTAGTTTTTCTTTTACTCATTTCATTAGGCTTGAATATAGAAAGCATGTGCCAGGCTATCTGGTATCATTTAATTCCGTGATTAAAACACAGAAGCAGGGTTTGAAACTCCACTTCCCATGTACACATCCTGTGCTGCCACAAGGGATGCAAGTGCTGTACCACAGCCAGGTTCACTGCCACATGGTGGTCTCCTGAAAAAGTACACAGACAGAAGTTCTTAATTCATTTATACATCTCCTGTATTCCACAGGACTTGGTCGCAGGACAGTGTAATCATAGTATAGAATCATTTACCACAAGCCCTGTACTGCATACATGCAACCAGCTGTACTCTTTTGCCTGCTAAATCCTTTTAGTCATCCTGTGGTTATGAAAGTGACAAAAGGCTACATCTACACCAGCTGAAGCACCACAGCTTGAAGCTCAGTTTTCTTGAGGCTGATTACTGTGTATCTCTTGTTCAGAAAATAATTCTTTGTTCTTAATTATTTCATTTACTTGATCTGTGTGTATAGGTCTGCTTCAGTGACGGATAGGCAAAGCCCATGTTCTTCTCACAAATCTTTTTTTTGCATATAAAAGTGCCGAGACAACTGCTTTGTCTTAATAGGACTGCAAAAGATTCTTTCAGAGGTCTGTAACATTTCACCATCAGCAAAGCATTGGCATTTGGAGGAAGACAAAATCCCTTTCTTAAAGCATTTACAACCTGATGCCACTGCATCCAGATGCTTGAGAAGATGGATACAGTCATTGTAAGCATAAGCCTTTTACCTTCACTTTTGTTTTTGCCATGCTTCATTTTCTTGCTGAAGAAATGCATGTGTGGTCCTCTGCATTAACTGACTATTTCAGTGCCTAAGGTCAGGTGGTGCAAACAACTTGCTGTTATCTAGCAAGCTATTTCAGACTGTGATCCCATTCAAACTGTGCCATTTCTGTAGCAGAGAATCTCAGATTTTCATAACAAGTCAATACAAGAGAAAACATGAGCTTACACCTTCTGGCTAACCTGCCTGGTGTAAGGATTTCTCTTTTCCATTTCTTTCTGTTCACTCACGCTTCTGCCTGGTGAAATGTCTCAGCAAGAGTCAGCCAGAGTATTTCTGCCAAATACAAGCCCCTGACAGAGTGGGTTGAGTCACAGAAAAAAAGGTCTGCAACCATCTTTCATTCATATGTACACGGGCTTTCCCTTGTGATAGAGAAGGATCCTGAAAGTTTGTGTCTTCTACTGAGAGAATAAAAAAGTTGCAAATCCCTGAACTGCTTATTGCAGGCAATTGCATAAAGGAGCTTTTATGGTAAGGCATGAACTACAGCCAGTCAATACAAAAGCTCTTCTAATTCTCCACGTGATCTGTACTAATAATCTTTTGTTCAGAGAAAGCCTCTTTCACATACCTGATGGACGGAAAGACCCAAAATATCAGTGGAAAATCTCAAAGCAGGAACAGAGAAGTTATAAACACCGCAGATTGGCCAATGCTTTACATTTTTGTCATCACAGAATATTCATATCTGAATTATCAAAAGCTGAAAAACCACACTAAGGAAACATTTAACAACTGGATTGAACTAGTTACACTCAGCTTCATTTTTTCCTCTGATGTTAGTATTGTTTTCAGCCTGGGGAAGTCAATCATACTTTATTCTAATTATAATTTTAGCACAGGAACATCCTTGGATTTATATGAATTCACCATTGTATGCAGACTCTTGAGCTGGCCTGCAGCACTTTTGTTGTTCTTAGGCAATTTACCTCTCACTTGGTTCTGGAGATTATATGAGGTTGTAAAAGCCAACAACAAAACTATCAATCCTGTAGCAGAATCCTGGAGCTGACAGGACTCCAACAACAGCCAGTTTAAAAGAATATTGGCAGTGGTGTAGTGCACACGGATGGAAGGGGGGACCCGCCAGTCCTGCTTCATTCCTTCAATGCCTGCTGGAGGTGGAACGGAACAACTTCTCTTTTAACAGAAGCCACATCTTTCTTTGCTTTGTCTGTAAAGATGCAGGCCATTGTCCAAAGCTTGTAATCTTTTTGTCTTGTCCTACATCTCTTCAGTGGAACTAATAAATCTAGCCGGCACAGATGTTAGCAGTAGAAATGTGTCATATGCTGGCGTCCATCTTAGAATCATATACATGCTTTTGTCATTCTCCTATGTATTCTTGTACCAGAAAATGCATGATTAGAGTGACTGTAAAACATGTTCTCAGGAATGAACCTGCCCTAATATTTAGCTTGCAAATACAGGCTTTCATTTTTCCACCTTGGCAAGTCTCTTTCCAAAGGCAGGCATGACAGGTTAAAAAAGCAGTGTGATTCTGCACAACAGCAATGTGAAAGGCCAGTAAGGAAGGTCATTAGCTTGGCTTCACTTTAGCTTATGACTGCCTTAAAGAAAGAGATTGTATGATTTGGTATTGGAACAAGTAGCAAGTGTAAACCTGACTATGAAATACATCAATGGCCCACTTTTTTTAGAACAGGATGGGCTAAAAATAAGCAACCCTTATAGATAGATGCAGTGACTGTATGTGCCAGAGCTAGTTGAATTATGTATCTGTACCAGTTACATGCATCAGTACACCCATAACATCCTGCAGTCTTTGGCCTGTCACTTGTGAAAGCTCACATACTGCTAATAGTGTTCAGCAGGAGTTGTTTTGCTTTCCTAGCAATAGCAGAAAATGGTCCCTGCATCTCTATTATTATCAAAATATGGTATATTATGTACATTTTACATTTCACAGTGTAAATAATTTCTGGCAATGTAAACTAAATCTTCATGTATGAGCAGCTAGAAAACATCTTGGAGTTATATATTACTAAATTATTTCTTGCAGAGAGATTTTTATCTGGCCTTCTTTCCACAGTAAGCAGTTTTCATATAATTCTCAGAACAGCTTGTAGCAGACACATGAAAATTGCATCTGATGGATAGACTGAATCCCTTCTCCACTCCACTCTTAACAAGATCTTCTCCCTTTCTGTGCCGTTTCCAAATCTCAGGGACCCCTGATTTCACTGTCTGAGATTTCCCTAGCACCTTTATAAAGCAGCCATTCTATGGAAGAAACCAAAGGCATCTAAACAGCACGTGCTGTCCTTTTTGTTCTCTTTCAGACCCTCCTCTCTTCTACCTCCCTTTAGCAGTGGTCAAAAGTCCCTGACAACATGGCATGTTCTTCAATTTCAAGATGAGACCTCGTGGCACTATGATTAAGATGTTTTCCTGGTCTACTATGGGCTGAATGGAGTTGTTGCATGCGTTCAGTAAGTCAGCAAATGGTTGCAAAAGTCTGTCTGTGTCAGAGAAAGTTCAGATCAGCAGAGTCAAGCATGAGGATGCTGTTCAAGACATTGGAAGCTCCTGAGCCATGAAGTCAAGGAAGCAAAGAAAGTGTTTACCAAACTTTCTTAATCCCCTGTATGTGATGATCTTCCCACTACTGAGACGTGGGAGTGACCCAGCCTGGTGTGGCCACTTTTAGGTTCTTGTATAGACAGAAGACAAAACTCTAGGTCTTCCTTCTGTGGGCAGAGCTGGGAAGGTCCATTTCCATGGGCTCAGCGGTGTATCAGAGAATTGTCTCTGCTTAAGGAGTCTGATTCTCTTCTTGATAGGAACTGAAGAGGTTAGAAGTGGGACGGGACAGGACAAGACATATCTGGGAAAACTTTTAGGGTGAAACCTTTTAGGGTGAGCAGGAGGCAAGATGATGGAACATGCAGTGTTACAGAGGACTCTTTAACGATTACAGTGAGAGTTGAATGTGTGAGGGATGCTTTGTGAGAGGGAGGTGAACAATCATGATTAAGGGGTAAAAGAGCAAAGAAAGTGAGAAAAAATGCATGTCAAAACTTGAGCTGCAGAAAGATCAAAAACAATGTATTTTCTAAGCAGTACTATGTATAGAGTTTACTTTTTTCCTGCTCCACGGGCAGAAACCGTACTCCAAAATAGAAAGACAAAGAAGCTCCCAGTAGAACCGGCTACTTTTTCCAGAACCATATAAGGAATATTTTGGTTCTTGCTTACTAGTTCCACTCTGGCCCAGATACATACTGACCCAGAATTATAATCATCTTCTGGCCACTAGGTGCTCCTTGTGAAGGGCCCCAGGAAATGGTTATGCATCAAAGAAACACATTGAGAAATTGCACTGATTCTCCTCTTCCCCAATTTGGGCAGTCTGAGAAGAAAAGCAAAATACATGAGTCAATGGAAATCAGTCACCTTATAACCTCAAGAGAGAGTTGCATGAGAGGTGTGTGGCCCTTCAGGTCTATCCAAGTGAGTTCCTTTACTGTGCTCACTGGCCCACTGCCTGACACTAGTGTAGTAAGCAGTATGACTAATACCTAGCATATGCTGTTTGCTCTCTCATCCTCTCCAGAGAGAAAAGCATATGCAGCGTGTCTTGTTTGATAGGATTTTCTACTGTCTTTTTGAATAGAAATGCTGCTCTGCACTGATGCTGGATAAAGCATCGGATCAAAAATGCACAGATCCTGTGCCCTGACAGGAAGATGAGATTTGGGACAGTGCTTAATTCCTGCAGGTGTTCATCTCCCAGACTCTGAAGAGTGGGAAGTTCTGCCTGACATACATGCAGACTTTGTCCTGAATACAGTGCTATCATGCAATGCCATCATAACCAGGGAACTCAGGCCAGTACCTTTTGGCAATCACTATATTTATCTTAAGATAGAAAAACTCACCCTCTTGTGCAAATGAGCAGGCTAGCCCTCAGAAAGACAGCTAGAGAGCTGATCAAACATTTGGATGCTCTTTCTGTGAGTTAGCTAGCAAAGCCCAGCCCCTTCTGCTGACGTCTTTCCTCTCTATCACACACCAGACTTTTCCCAGTGGAGCTGGAGAACAGGCTTCAATGAAAACTGCCTATTTGCAGCTATATGGAGATTACAGCCACCACTATTTCCTCCACCTGACTTGGAACAGCAACTCAATTATTAGGATAGAAAGGTAGCCTTGTTGCCTAGCAAAGGTGGGATGATTTATCTCTGTCTCTAGATTGGTCTCTTTCCTTTGCTGCACGAGAGAATTGTTTTCAGACTTCCAAGGAGAATGAAACCAGGCTAGAAATCGGAATGGATGTGTGAGAGCTGCTCCCCCAGCAAGAAGGGGTCACAGGTTTTCTTTGCTTTTTATTCCTGTGCAGCTCAGGACAATGGTTCTGTCTGCCCCAATTATAGCCCTTGGGGCTACCTTAGGGACTGCAACTAGCATCCTTGCCCTCTGTGGTCTCACCTGCTTCTGCAAATGCAAGCAACCTGGGAAAGGACTCTCAGAAAAGGACCAGGATGAAGACACAGAAAATACTAAGCCCAGCGTGCTTCAACCAGCACAGCAAGTAAGACACAATCTGTCATTTACTCTGTGATTTTTATTTTTTTTAAATGCAGAGGTGGGGGGGGGAAGTGTAACTTCTGTTAGGCTACTCAGCATGTGATTTATGCTGCCTGTTTATCTGCTTACTGTGTAGAGGATCTAACGTTGTGTTAAGACGAGGAGGACTGAGGGGAGCAAAGATGGGAGCTGGGTGACCCACAGAATTACCAAAGCAGGAGACAGCTGCCACACTGCCAAAGAGAAAGATGCTAATGGTAAAAATAGGGGAGGGAGACTGGAAATGCTGCTCAGCTGTCAAACTGATCACAAGGGAAATCATTTCCTAAGGACAGAAGACTGGACTTTACCAGGTGGCACACAGCATTGTAAATAGATGACTCCTGCCGGGATCTCCTGTAACAGCTATTGCTCTAACTCTGTTCACAGTATCTTATGGTTCCTGCGGGATAGCTCCCTGTCAACATCTGGTTTCTTGTTAAAATCATTCATCTTCTTCCCTCTGCCACTCTAACTGGAGGGATTAATTATATATGAAGTTAAAACCAGACACTGAAGCGATAGTAAAAATGCAAGTGAGAAGCTGGAGTGTGATGACTGGACAATCTCAGCACATTAATTGCTTTTCTACTTACTCAAAGAACAAAGTGACATATTGGTGACATCAGGCATCCCTGCATTGTCTGTGTCTCGTTAGGATCCAGGGTATCTCCTGCTTTATTTCTGACACCAGAACAAGAGAGAAATGGAGATTATAGGACCCTTCTAGTACGCTTATTAATAGGGAGCTCTCCTTCAAATGAGAATGTCTGACTGATTCTTTTGGTTGACTACAGTCCTCAGCATGAGCTGTAGCACTGGTCAGTCTCTGATGGTATTACCTGTTGGCTGCTGCTCTTGAGACTTACATGTGCCTAAGAGCTTTTCAATTTCATCTAGCCATTCAACTAAACATTATCCACAGCATCCAAGTCTGAAGGCCAGTGATCCATTGTTTAAGTCTTCGTTTGCCTTTTAATTATCTGAGGTGCTTTTTTTTTTTTTTTTAAATATTATTAAGGAGAGTAGCAGGAGTCCTAACTGAGCTTCTCTGTAACATTTATGATTATATATTCAGTCTCTCTCTGAGTACTGCTCATAGACTGTCAGTAAAGAGAAACATTGCATCCTCATGCTCCTCTTTCAGATTGCTCTGAGGAAGAACAACCAAATCTACCAATTGTAGTGCAACATCTGGTGTAGAATAGCATTACAATAGCTTCTAATTGCAGAAGTGTTTTGCAAGTAAAACAGCAAAATTGCTTCAGACAGATTATTTGCAATCCCAGGCAAAGTATCCAAGGGTTTAGCAATAGACATAAACAGAAATTTCACAAAAATTTTGACTTACACAACCAACAGACCACAATCTCCCACTGAGATGATGCTCTTCCAAAGAATATCCAGTCTCCAAGAGAGATGCACTCCTCTCCATGTCTGGCCCTTAAATGAGCCCAGGGCAGCCCTACCCTCGGTTCACCCCTTCCTGTTATGGGGGGGACACAGGTGCAAACAATTTGCTTGTGCTCCCCAGATCAGCCACAGCCCTTATTCCAGGTGCTCAATCACGGATTCAGGCCTTGACCTAGCATTTCCACTGCAGGGGGCATGGGAGGAGGCTCCACTGACCATGACTGAATGAACATCTGCACCAATCTTAGGACTTCTCCAGAGATTGCTGCTAATTTTGGGCATTCATGCAAAAGCATGGTCGATACCTTCTAGTACTCACTTGCATTTTCCTAGGATGAATTTCATCTGCTGTCTAATCTCTTTGATAGTTCTGTCATGTCTTTTCCAGTCTCCAGACTGCCCCATATCAACTCCTGTATAAAAGGACGTGCAATAAAGTTGAGATTTTCCACATTTACAGTTAAAATGAGTGAGAAACGTGGAACTTTAACAGCCATATCAGTTTGCATAGCATTTCTTTCTAGCTGTTATTATCTGGAACCATGTTATCCACAGGTAACTTCACCATCAGTCTCTTTCTACAAAAGATTTGTTGCTATTGTTTTTTAGCTCAAAAATCTCTGAAATCTTTAACTTCACCCTTGGAACGGACATTTTACTTTACACAGCCTTTTGGGAGACATTTTTGGAAAGTATTAATCCAGTCTGGAGCTTGCTCTTCAAGGTGTCATCCTTCTTGCATTACTGAAATAACCACTAAGTCACTGCAAAGTCCTATTAAGCCCCCAAATCCAATTAAGCCCCCAGCACCCAGCACTTCATAGGCTGTGGTCCTCACAATATTTCTACGTTCATCTAATTTTGTAATAACTTAGTTCAGTGTTTGACCAATATATTATCAAATTATTCAAACTACCCTCAGTGATTATTCAATCTACCCTCTTACCTTTCTAGATTTTAAGAAATCCAGCCAAATTATTGCAGCCCAATGAACATTTGTTACAGAAAGTGCAAAATGTTCATAGTTTGCATATTCTGTATGTTTAACGATTCTTTCCAATTAAAAGTTTTCCAACAAAATAGCTTTGTTGCCAGGAACATGCGTTTTCCTGTGCTATCACCGATTCAGAATTAGTCTATATTCCTTGAAGGAATGAATCTCAAATTGAGTTCTGAGCTTGTGTCTCAGTTTTATCATCTGCGTCTACATTTATAAATTGTGCTGTTGGGACTTTTTCCCGACTGCATTAGTATGCTGCGTGTCCTAGTCAGTGTTTGGCATACTTAATTATTGAAGTCTGTCAGGGCCACTGATTCTGATAAACAGAGATGACAATAGAAAGATGAAGCAAGACTGCATTTTATTCACTTGGCATGTCTCCCATGACACTGATGCTTGTATTTGCTATAGATAGAGGCTCCCCATGGACATGCCCTGCACACTGGAGAAGGAAGAGTTCAAACACAAAGATACATCTACAGAACAATTAATGACTGCTGTAAATTTGCAAAGTGTCAGCAAATGGTGCAGATTAAAATGCCTAAACACATCCAGCAGTGGCAGCAATCAAGTGTTTTGTTTGAATGGCAGTGCGCAGGAGCCCAGAAGGGTCAGCTGGAGCCTCCTAGCTAATTTTAGTTTGTTTGCTTTCACACATTTTATGCAGAACTGTATGAATTCTTCTTTATTTAAGATATTGGTGCTGCAAAAGGAACTTCCATAGGGCACAGCTCTGCGACTAGCTTAGCAGACAGCACTTGGGAACAGAGCTGGCAGCAAAAATAATAAACAGAGGCAGTTGGAAGAGGGGCTGCACTAATCCCACTGTGCTTGCATATGTCTCATCTCTAATTCTGCAGAGCAGTCAGACTAGAAGAATATTTAGACCCAGTGGAGCTCTTAGTTGCTGTGCGCTGATAAATTTCCTGACTAAATATCTGCCTTTTAGCAAGTGGAGGGAAAGACTGTATTAACAATACCTCACATCTGCACAGTGTTTTTCATCCCAAAGGATCCTAAAGTGCTTCATACACTAGCTGAACACAGCAACCCAGGCACACTGCTGTGGTGTGATGGTCAATGGCTAGGAGGACAGCAGCCTTATTTATACAGTGGATTTGAGAGAGAAAGGACAGCAGGCACTGGCTGCCATGGCACATACTTCATACGTGTTTGGAGTCCTTGCAGAATAAAAATGCCCTGTTTTTTCAAACTACTGTCTAGTAATTCCTAACATACTTTGGTTGGTCTATTTTAATTTTGAAGAATGGAAAACTGCATGTAAGACTTGGATAAGTTACTTCGAACTTCCTATGTATTTTAGGACTGGTGAGGCTCACATCTCTGAAAGAAGGATCTCGCTACGTTTTCATTATAGACCAGTGTTATATGACATACATAATATCTAAACTGAATGCTAGGTGAGGATCTGCACATAGTGACATGTTTCTTTTTCAACTTACTCCTATGTTAGTGTCCTTAAAATTAGACAAGAGAAAATGCTGTTACGTAGTGGACTTCCTAAACATCAGTGCACTGACTGCCTTGACAAGACGGATTCACTGACCTAATTAGCTCTTTTCCACTGCCAAATCCATGTAACTGTAATGCTATGATCTCCAAAAGTAGAGTGTTGACTAAAGAGCTAGAGTCCAAGAGTGCTCTCTTTCTTCAGCCCCATTTCTTGAGGAATAGGTAAGCTCCCTCAGGACATACAAACTGGGAACACAGAGTCCCAACACAGACAAGTGCTTTAGGGCATCATTTACATTCATTATTAATAGGAAACAATGAGACTAATGAAAAACTTTAATTACAGTTATGAATGCTTTCTGGCTCACCCTCACTCTAAACTTAGCATAGAATGGGCTGGCAGGCAGCTGGGCTGGAGAGAATCCAAGTGCACAGCAATCAACCAAAATGGCAGTTTTACTTCTGCTCTTTCTCTTTCATGCTTTGGAACCATTAATAAAATCTCATGAGAGAGTCAGACTCGTTTGCTAGTCGGCTTTTGTTCTTTCCTGTCAATGAATCCAAATATAAATGAATCAGGAATAATTTCAGTTCTGAGCAGAAGAGATTCTTTCCTAGGACATGAAGAAAAGATGACCATTACAATCCACTGAAATATTTTTCATTGTTTTGGAAGAAAGTAATTCTTTGTGACAACGTTTGCTCAGTTTGCCTGGGCGTTACACCATCTTTCAAGTTCTTCTGTTGATAGCATGTTCAGCAGATAGCAGAGAAATGAAATGGTAAGAACAAACTGAGACATAAAGCCAAATGTCAATCTGTGTATAATAAACGAGAAATATGTGTCCTAGGATCAGGTCTGAGGCCTCAGAGCCAACAGATAATCCCAGAGACTGATAAAGCCACTGACCCAATTATTCTTGGTATGCTATTGCAGGACTGGTCTGCTCAACCATTTCTCCTTTGTCTTATTACACCATGGCTATACTTGCTGGAAATGATCCATGGCTTTGCTTTCCTAGTGCTTACTGCAAGTTTACTCAAAATGTTGTATAAATTGGGAATTATGGTAAACTCTTCGAGTTTGACGTCAAACAGCAGGGTAAAAAATACCATACCTCAATCATAGCAAACTGAACTTCATGGATGCTTTCTGTGGTAAGAGAAAACACAGACTTATGAAAGAAGGATCACTTGTGAGAAGGAATAATCAAGCAATAAGAACATTAATTTATCCTTCTGCAACCAAACATCTGTAGAAGAGTGATTCTGAAAAGACATATACCAAGTAGAAGGGTAATAGATTTGGCAAGAAAAGTCTCTTGACATACAGGCAGTGGTTTCTCCAACCCGAGAAACAATGATGGTAAAAATGACCAAGAGCACCATCTCTTTTCCCTTTATCTCAGGCCTTTTAACATTGAGAGAATCAGAAAAACTACTGCAAAGTAATAAACAAGGTTTTAATTTTCAGTTCAACGTTAAGAGAACTGCAGAGCCAGTCCAGCCTCGAGCTCTCCTGAAGTTTCCCAACATTTATGGCCCCAAACCAGTTGTAACATCACCTGAAATTGTTAACTACACGCAGTACTCCTTGAAGACAACAGAAGAACCATCTACTGGCAAACACACTGTTTTGGATGAGAACAGGATGAAGATACAGGTCAATGAAGAGCTTTTTGTTCTCCCTCAAAACGGTAGGAACATTTGGTCTTCTGACTAAAGATTCCTTTTCTGGGTGTAATCTGTAATACTTTTGAGCATAGCGTGATTGCAGTTAGAGAAATAAACTTGGAAATGAAAACATGGGGTGCTTTTCACTCTCTTATCATGAGCATTGTGAGTTCTTTTTTAATTGCATGTGTTTAATAGAAAGTAATCATGGAGCACATCAGGAGATTTAGATAACAAAGCCGTAATTACGGCTAGTTCTTATTTTTTTTTAACTAAACACTTTTATTGTTGTTGTTGTTGAAGAATCTGTCTCATTGGAAGCAGACATTACGCAAAAAAATGTATTCAGTGTATAGTTTCACTGAGAGCAGTTGCTACAATATGGATGGAATACTTGGTCAAAATTAAGCAGAATTTCTCCTCCAGAAAAAATGCCAGCTGCCCAGCAACTGTCCTTGTCAGGAACATAGGTGGCATGAGTTCAAGCTTCTACTTCAGTTTCTCTGCTTATTTATTCCACCACTTTCATGAGATGGTCTTGGTTTGTTGTAATGCGAAGTGAAACCAAAGGCTGACACCTCAGACATTTTTTGCCAAACAGAATTCTTGTTTTCCAGCCAGCCCAAAAGGTAGCATGCCAAAGCCGGGAACATGAGATTCCTGGAGCCTAAGAGAAAATGTAATGTTAATTATATACATCTGGCAGCATGTCTGGGTTGCTTCCATAATAATTTTTACCTTCAAAACTGTCTTTTTAACAGCATAATTGACTCTCATGCCTACCGTGTTACCACATTAATAAAATCTTCCTGAAGATTTGCCAGAGACACAACACCATCTGTCATGATTTTTTTTGAGAGCTCTTTTTATTTTTTTTTAATTACTTGTGACTATATTTTTGTGTCCTTCTGGGAGAAGGATTGCCACATGAAGGCCCTCCACCCTGAGACTTGCGAGCATGGAAAAGCAAGGAGCACCATGGGAAGCAGCTGCGTTAGAGGAAAAGACTGAGCCACATCCTTAGGTGTCAGGAAGATGATCTTAGGGTGGAGAGCCTGACAGACGATGGCTGCATGTAGGCTAAAACTTTACATAACTGTGTTGGTATAAGAGCTTCTCTGTGCTGCTGATGGCACAAGTTTGCTTCCTGCTGTGCCCAATTTGATAGCTCAAGTGTTGCTGAAATAAAGCAAGATTTTTTGCATTCTCCTTTTGGTGCCACATTGAACTGATTGGGACTGTGGCTGAGATTTTTAGGAGGAAATGCACATATCTCACTATAGTTTTCTATGTGAGTCAGAACTGACCTTGCAGATAACAGATTTTGATGCCAAAAAGATGTGTCTTCCTTTTTAATCTTGCTTGCTACTTGCTTTATTTCAGTATAAAATATGTACTCAGCTTCAAAATCATATCGGAGAAACTGCCTCACATCATCCTAAACTCACCATCTTTAACCTGGTAAAGTGCTATGGGAATAGATGTCATATTGGCCTTCTGCATGACAAAGACTGTAGTGTTTAAATTAAGAAAAGATTATAGAGATCTGAATTAGTGCAGAGTTGAATGGTAGCTCAAAAGCAGACTCAAGTTTTCATTGCAAAAATTACGAAGATGTAATTCATCAATGTGTTTAAAAAATACAAAACAATATAGTAACAAGAGTGTAGTTCAGGCACCTTGGCTTAGGTGGAAGCGCAAATGTTTGAACCACCTTAGAGCACACAGTGATGGAGAGAGCAGAAAGCTTGTCCAGGTGCTGTAGAAGGAGCTGAAAGTGTGAGAAGACAGAGCAAAAAGGAGATATGGTGAGGGAAGAAGAAGGAAGGAAGTGATATTCCTGCATACAAAGTGCAAGAACAGTAAGACATTTAGAAGAGCTGAGTCGAGACAGGGTGGATTTATTCTCCTTGGAAGGTGAAGACCTGCTTGCTAATGGGGTTACTTCAGTTCCAGGTGTGGTAAAGGATGTATGTGTCACGGAGCACTTGAAACCTGAGAGGGCAGCCAGCTGTAACCAGGTCCCCGAACTGCGCTACTCCCTCACATATGATCAACAAAAAGCTGAGCTGCATGTGTCTCTTCTGGAAGGTAAGGGGCAGAAATCTGCTATTGGTGATTCTCTATTTGGAAGGTACAAGACACCTGCTGATTTTACAGAAGGTTCCCCTCCCATACTAAAATCAGCATGTTTCCTTGAACTCAGCTGATGGTCTCCCAAACACCAAGAGTATCCTGCAGTGACAGGAGGACACAGAGAGTGTGCAGCATGAGGGAAACACCACAGCATGGGCTCATGGCTTAGACTGCCCCGTTGCAAGCAGGAACTAGAGTCAGTGTCTACGTGACTGTTTTATTTTATGTCTCTTATGAAATAAGCAATGTAGCCTCTGATATTTCAGGACTCTCTTTTGTGAGAGGCCCTTACAGTCAGTCTTTCCTTTCCAGCTATGCATGCTAAAATGAGTGCTGACCAAGATGCTGGCTGCCATTGCTACGTACTGGGCACACTGGTGAGCAAATCTGGCATTGCTGAGGCCCAGACAGAGCTGAAGAAGAAGGTGCTTCACACCCTCTGGGAGGAGGTCCTGCGGTTCCCATTAACCAAGGAGGAGATGCCAGAGGGGACACTGACTCTCACCTTGAGAAACTGCGACAAGTTCTCCAGGCACAGCATTGTGGGAGAACTCAAACTGAGCCTTGCTAACATAGAGCACTCCATTGGAATGGCCGAGTGGGAAAGGCTAAAGACCCCAGAGAAGGTATGGACTCAGTCTGTGTCGCTAGTCCAGAAGCTGTAGTTGTTGTTTGGACAAGAGAAGCCCTCTTCCAAGACAGCTGCATGCCCATGGGTGGGTGGCTCTGTTCATCTGGATCCAGGTTTGGAGAACCAATGTGTGACAACAGAAGTCACATAGCAGAGCTCTGTGATGACCTAACCACTTCAGGAAGCAATCAAAAGCCCATCAGCCCAGCCCCTACATCTACAGCTCCCAGCATTTAAGATATGTTTAAATTCCCTTTCCTCCTCCCTCAATTACATGACAATCCAACACTGATATTTGCAATTCAAAGCATATGCCTGGAAGTTACGTGAGTTTCTGTGTGTAAACAGTGCAGGGACTGTGGTAGCAAAAGTTCAACTGCTAGATTGTGCCTTCTCCGCAGAGGTGGGTGCAGGTAGGGCAAAGATAGCAACCTGAGGGGCCCTAAGCTAGGAATGAAACACATCGCTGGGATCAAAACACCAAAATGAAGACCACCACTCCTTACTGCAATCAGTCCCACAGTGCTATTTGTTCTGGCTGATGTCAAAATATCACTCATTTCATTGTGTATTTTATTTTACCTTTTAATGACAAAACTTCCCTTTCCTTCCTTATCTGCATCTTCCCAGCTGCACAGACAGGCAAAACAGTAGAAAAGATTCCAATTGTACTTGCAGTAGCTACAGGGAATGCTTCGTTTGCATTAACTCCTTACAAGAAAATTTCCTCAGAAATCTTTTCCCTGCCATGAACTAGATTATTCTAGCAGCAGCAACATGCTTAACAGCATGGCAGGAGGGCACTGCTATTGTTGCTACTAGTACATGGCTACAAACTGGTACTCACTGTACTCTGCTATGGTGCAAAACAACGTCAGCATTTTTGCTAAGCTTGCTGTAATAAATTATTGCTTTATCACCATCGGGGGTGAGGACTCTCCACTGAGTTGGCCACAGTCAGAGTAGAGATTTGGCTTTTCTGGTTTCCAATATTGCTAATTTATCTGATCACCACTTGAATGCGAGTAGAGCTACCAACTCTAAAAAAACCCTCTAGCAGAGAGAGGGGAAGCAGAACTGGGAACTTCTACTGCTTAAAAAAAAAAAAAAAGGATGTCCTAAAGAAATTATTCTATAAGCCATAATTACTTAAGTCCCTCGACCATGACAGATGGAGCCCTCAATCTCCCCCAATCTGCTTTGTAAACAATACTTGAGGAGCAGCCAGTTCACAGGTGGTCGGTCTTCACTCGTGTACACCTGGTAGAGTCCTGACATACTGGATACTCTGAGTACACAGAGAAACAGGACAGCACTCATTACTTCTCCAAGCTGACAGCACAAGGTTAACATTAACTGTACTGCGGAACGGTGCCCCAGTTTGAGCTGAGGATGTGCAGTGAAAGCTGAATTTGCGTCATCTGGGACCTGAGAGAGCCAACCCTTGCACAGATAGCTTATATACAGATCCTGAATCATTCATTCAGAGCCAGACAGGGAGGCAGTGAGGAAGAGCTGATCAAAAAAGAGCAGCTATTTTTGACGGCATCCATCCAGGAAGAAAGTTAGTGGGCTTTGTTTAAAGTCTGACATTTCCTTGAAAAGCTGTGAGCTGCAGAAATATCATTCCTACCCTCCTGGTAATTCTCCCACACAAGGGAAAGAGCTCAGAGGGGAGCTTACGGCTAACCAGGTGATGTAATTAGTATTCAGGAATTCATGCAGTGCTGTGAGCAATGCAAATCGTAGATATTGCAGACTGATGTCCTTATCTTGTCTTCCTTCCCTCCCACAGCTTTGCTAATGACAGTGATGATAGTGGCTGCTTGCATAGCACCTTTTCTTTTGTGATTTCATGGTGCCCTGCACGTGTAATTCACCGATGACACCGTGATGCCCGTTATCCTCAGTGCACAGAAAGGAAGACTGAAGCTCTAGCAGTTGTGTGAATTTGCTAGGACAAAGTGCTGGTTATGGATTTACTAGAAACAAACAAACAAAAACAAACAGAAAGAGAGAGAAGGAAAAGTACCTTTGGCTCAGTCTCTTCATGCAAATCTCCAGCAGATACCAACCATCACAGGTTTTGGTTTCATAGAATCATAGAATGGCTTAGGTTGGAAAGGACCTAAAAAATGACCCAATTTCAACTCACTGCCATGGACAGGGTTGCCATCCAGTAGATCAGGCAGCCCAGGCCCCCATCCAACCTGGCCTTGAATGCCTCCACGGCATCCACAATTTCTGTGGGCAAACTGTTCCAGTGCCTTATGTTTTTTATGTAGATACAGGCTAGTCAAGAACTTGATCAGAATATTAGAGGCTAAAAAGCCATAAGCAGAACATACGGCATATGTGCAAATGGTGTGCATGTGCAAATGTGTGTGCGTGCATTGACAGCCCCTTGCCACCCCCCACCTCTCAGCCTTTACTACACCTATATGTGCCTGGAGAAACAGGAACCAAATTTTAGCCAAAAGCTATAGAGTGAGACCTGGTGAGACACTGGGTGAATATGTAAACAAAAACAGTCTATAACTTGCCAAAACTATGGTTTTGTATTGAGGTGGTATTTGTATTTGTCACAGACACACCCATTTAAATCTGCCTCTTTTTGTATTTCTTTTTCACAATGCATTTGCACTTAGGACAGAATTTATTTCAGTGAAACACATGCAAGCCCTTTGTTGCTACCTGAGTGCATGAAGGAAGATTTACTCG
This sequence comes from Penelope pileata, assembly GCA_013396635.1. Taxonomy (NCBI): domain Eukaryota; kingdom Metazoa; phylum Chordata; class Aves; order Galliformes; family Cracidae; genus Penelope; species Penelope pileata. The sequence goes on along the minus strand of WBMW01000210.1, from coordinate 362,592 downwards.
GACTGGTCTGGGATTGAATTTCAGGCTGCCTTGCTAATGGCCTCCCACCTGATTTGTGCACGACAAATAAGTCATTCAAAGCAGACAGCGACGACAGGCACACTTTCTGGAGAGTCAATCAGCTTGTGGGGAGCATACAGGGGGCCTGTCCTTGCCAGTTGCAAGTAGCCCGATGAAAACTTAATTTGAAATATTTATGGCTCACTTAGAACTGCAAGTGCAGAGCACAGAAATAGCCTAGAGAAGGGATGTCTGTCCTAAAGCTTGTAGATCATGTTAAGGAGTCCAAAGGGAGTCTATTGAATTGACATTGGCTTTCTGTGATTCTTCTGGGTCATTAACCTCCCACTAAAACAGATTTCTGTCACAAGCTTGCACTCATGGAGAGTAACCACTTCCCTCTCACCCCTCGCTGTAGGCTTGCAGCTCTGCATGCACAGCAGGCTCTTCCTCTCCTTCCCTGCGCTGCAGTGGTGCTGCTTCCCAACGAGAACTCAGCTGGCAAGCGGTCATTTCCCTCTTGTTCTGCCTTCAGGGATACTTGTCCAGAGCAAGTGAGAGAGGGGAATAAAGGTCAGGAGGCTAAGGCCAATCGCCAATGGGAAGAAAGGAATAAGAGAACGGAAAAAAAAAAAAAAAAACCCCAAAACTGAACAACATGCAGCCCCCTGAAGTGAAAGAGTGAACGCTTGATTGTTCAGAGCATTTGCCCTGTGGGGAATCCTGCTGGGGCAGCAGGAAGAGTTGTCCACAGGCTGGAGGGAGGCCAGACTGGGAAGGAAGGGCAGAGCTCTGTGCTGAGCTGACCAAGGGTTTTAGGTTGGCTGTTGTTTTTTCTGCCACCACATACGGGTGCCACAGATGGTTCAACACCAGCTCCAGAGTCAGGCTGCGTGGCATCACCTACTCTTTCCCAGAGAGCCTGACAGGCAGTGGGGACCTGGGATCATGTCAGAGATCCCTCACAAAAATGATGAGTGAATTATGAAAAGCAGTAATGGAAGTAGGGGATATAAATCAAGAGCAGCTAGATACTTTCTCACAAAGTGAGTATCTGAAAACTTGCCTCAAATTTTCTTCTGAATAAATATTCCACTAGAAGTAGCTGTTAGGAAGGAGATGCTTTCCAGCAGCAAAAGGAAGGAGTAACCAATGTGTTCTGGGCCTTATGAGTGAAGGAGCTCTCTCAAACGTGTTGCCTGATTAATTCTCATCCAGTTTAACTGGAAAAGTCTCCTGTACTGAGACAAGGAGACGACTTGATCAGTCTATGACCTTACATTCATCATCTTGTATTGTTTAGTTTTCCTAATGTCAGACCCAGGTTGTATACAAAATTAACTCTTCATGCATCTCCATTTCCAGGAACCCTCCACAGGCCATGGGGAGGTTCTGCTCTCTATCAGCTATCTGCCAGCTGCTAACCGCCTGCTTGTGGTGATTATTAAGGCTAAAAATCTCCATTCCAAGCAGCTGAAAGATCTCTTTGGAAATGGTGAGTGGAATAGCAAGAAAAACTGAGATTATTATTTCTGCTTTAAAATAAACCTACACAGAAAGAAAGTGGGGAGTGTGGTGTTTACTGGAATTAAAAAAAAGTTTGACTTAGAAAGCTAGAGGGATCTGTACAACTTTTAAAAAGAGAAAACCAAAAACCCCAAGATCAATGTTTCTCATATTCTCTCAGCCTGATGTCATTAGCTAAAGTTCTCTTGCATTTATTTTATTACATGCCCATTAATATAGCCTCTCTCTCTGCTTTCTCTATAGATGTTTCCGTCAAGGTGACACTGAGGCATCAGTCCTTGAGGCTGAAGAAGAAGCAGACCAAACGTGCAAAACACAAGATCAACCCTGTCTGGAACGAGATGATCATGTTTGAGGTGCCTCATGAGCTGCTGCGTGCCTCCAGTGTGGAGCTGGAAATGTTGAGCCAGGATGGTGCTGGGCAGAGCCAAGTCCTTGGCAAGTGCAGCCTGGGCTTGCACGTCACTGGCACGGAGAGGAATCACTGGGAAGAAATGCTGAGAAACCCCAGGAGACAGATTGCCATGTGGCACCAGCTCCACATGTAGGCACATGGTGATTACTGCCAACCAGATTTCCACCAAGCCCCCGAGCATGGGGAATAATCTGCATTTCACCTTCCACCTTCCCATCCACAGAGTGGCCCAACACAGCATTCTTCTTAGGCCACCCTCTCTGATTTCCTGACAAAGGAATGGCTCATGCTAGCCCAGGAAACTGTCTGGAAAACGTATTTAGAGGACAATCTTTCACCCAGCAAAGTGGTTCTCCCAAATGAGGGGTTTAGTTGTCCAAATGGTTTGAATTACTTTTATTAGCCTGCTCAGTGGCATTTCTGTGAGGCCCCTGTTTCTGTAGAGGAGCAGAGGGGATCAGAGGGATCACAGAAATCTAAGCTGCTCCTTGGTGTCTGGCACTGTCACCCAAGTTCCCTGGTGAGGGCTGGCTCCATAATTACAAACATGCAGCAGCCATTTTGCCAGTCACTGTTTTTCATAATGCTTTACAAGATCATGAGAAATGAAGATCACAAAATTAATGCTGACTTCTGACCCAAAGCAGTAGTATGACAGAGAAGCCAAGTGGAAGCACAGATGAATGTGCAGAAGATGGACATCTAGATGTAGAGAAGGAACGGAGAAAGAAGAGATGCAGTCATACTATCATCCTGTGTAGCCTTCGAAGCAATCACTGCCAAACAAGAAGTCAAATACTTTCCTTCACTTTTGTTTCTTGGAGTGTTTGATACCTTAGATTTAGGGTTCATGAAAACTGTTGAAAGCATGAAAGTTTCAGGATCCTTTAACAGATTACCTATATCTTCTACCTTTCTACGTCACCAGAAAAACACTAAACATGGACAAAAAGTTATTGTTGTCACCTCCAAGAACTTGGACCAAATCCTTCTGCTTACTGGCATTTGTTTCTGTTTGGGAATTTCTGATCTGTAAAAGTTTCAAATACACTAATTATATTCCAGGCAGCATCTAGGACTAGACAAAAGAAGTGGGATCATTTCATACCTTAGCAGTTGACTGATGGTTTTGGTTTGACATTTAATTATCACACTCAAATCCTCATACCTGCATTACTTGAAGACAACCCTTAAGAACGGTCATGTATTTCATCACTTCCAGACAGAAGGAATTCACTGACCAGACAGACTCTCTAGGGCTTGTTTTTTTGTGTGCACTTTCAAGATTTGACATGGCTTAAATGTTACTGTTTACTGTCCTTTTAGTGTCTGGATGAACTGAAAAACTGGCACTGCCAGCAATGATGTTATAACCTAATAAGCACAGTGCTTGTTCTACCACTTTATTTCAAGTAGTAGACACAGTGTTGAGGGACTTGGATGAGTGCAAGATATCCAGAAGTCTGAAAACAGAATCATATGGTTTGTAGCACTGAAAACCTCTGAGAACTTCATTTTTTGCAGAGTCAACTTGATCTTGTATTTAAATCAAAATATTATACTAGGCTTTATTTAGAATACCTCCCATTTTGCTGTTTTAGTTGGAAAAGTCTAGTAAATTGTCAGGTGAGGGCTACCACCCTGCAGTGAAAGGGACAAAAAAAACAGAACGAGTCTCTGAAAAGTGGCTGAAGCGTCAAGCACAGAAGCGTATGAACAGAGGAGTTAAGTTCAGCTGGAAGCCACTCACTAGTAGTGACGGGCTGGTACTGGGGCTAACTCTGTGCAACATCTTCATTAATGAGCTGGACAACAAGACAGAGCACACCCTCAGCAAGTTTGCAGAGGATACAAAACTGAATGTAGTGGTTGATACACCAACTGCTTATGCTGCCATTCAGAGGGATGTGGACATGATGAAGAAATGGACTGACAAGAACGTTCAACAAAGTGAAATGTAAAGTCCTGCAACTGAGAAGGAACAACTCCATGCATCACTACGGGGCTGGGGCCAACCATCTGGAAAGCAGCTTTGCAGAAAAGGATGTGGGGGTCCTAGTGGACACCAAGTTGAACATGAGCCAGCAATGTTCTTTTGTAACAAAGAAGGCCAACAGTGTCTTGGGCTGCATTATGAAAAGCGTTGCCAGTGGGTCAGTGGGAGTGATTCCACTCAACACTGGTGAGGGCACATCTGGACTGCTGTGTCCTCTTCTGGGCTCCCCAGTGCAAGAAAGATTTGGAAAAGGCCAGGTGCAGAAAGGGCCATGAAGATGATTAAGGGACCAGAGCATCTTTTGTGCGAGGAAAGGCTGAGAGCTGGCACTGTCCAGCATGGAGAAGAGAAGGCTCGTGGCAATCTCATCAAAGTGTGTAAGTACCTGATCTGGGAGAGGAGAAAAGAAGATGGAGACAGACTCTTTTCAGTGGTGTCCAGTGACAGCACAAGAGGTAACAGGCATAAATCACAACACATTAAATTATACGTGAATGTGAGAGAGAAAAATACAGAAAGAAAAAGGAAGGGAAGAAAAAGAAAGAGGGAAAGAAAGAAAGAGAGAAAGCAAGCAAGCACGCAAGCAAGCAAGCAAGCAAGCAAGACAATGTGAAGATGATCACACACTGCAACAAGTTTCCAAGAGAGGTTGTTGATCCTTGGAGACACTCAAATCCTGACTGGACATGGTGTTGGACAGCTTGCTGTAGTTTATCCTGCTTTGAACAGAGCTGGGGTTGGACAAGATGATCTCCAGAGGTCCTTTCCACCCTCAGCGATGCTGTGACTCAGATCAATAAAGTCAATGAACACTGAAAAGCGTTATCTTTATAGGTGGTGCAGCAGTGAGTTATAGGGTCACCTTGAAGAAAGTGATAAAAACAGATTTGATCAACCAAACAAACAGAAAATCAAAATATGCCAATGAACCTTATACCTAATGTTTTAATCGCTGATATTGCTCCAATGGCTACAGGGGATTTCAACAAAAAGAAAATTGACATCTTGTTTTGTTCTACGGGTTTTTGTTTATTAAGAAAAAGCTGTAGGATGCTGTGATTGAACTAGACATAGGAGAAATTTAGTTGATGGTGAATTCTTACTATCTTCACAATTTGTCTGTAGATATTCCTGTATATTTGGAATAATCATTTCCATTTTAGTGCAAAGTTCATTGTCATATTGGCCTATTCTACCTATAGTTGCTGGCAGTTATGCAATTCTTCCTTCTTTTTAGGATAATCATAGAATCATAGAATGATAGATAACAATAAGATAATGATAGATAATGATAAGAAGGACAACTTTATTGTATGATGCTATTTGACTGGCACTGAAAAGCCTAAAGGGCCAAGTATTTGTCTTGCTGCCAAGGTATTTCTGTAGTTCTGCCTCCTGCTTATTTTAATGAACCTTTTATAACATCTTGGTGACTGACTGTAAACAGCATTGTCTGCCTCTGCCCCTGGTCGTTTTGGCACACCCTGTAATTAGATAGCAATCCTACAGCACCTAGCAAATAGCCCCTCCAAATCTGATTTTGTTGCAAAAAACTTAATGCCTCTTTACAGCAGAAAAAGGTATGTGCACATGCTTTACCACAAAACTGTCTAAGGGACAAAGTGGTGCCATTGGATTTAAAGACTGATGCTGTTCCCTCCTTTGCTGCATGGAATTGAAATGCAGAAGAGAAGTACAAATATATCTTCCCTGGCTAGACCTTTTTTGTTGTCTGGCATTTTAGCCTGGGAAGAATGCTTTTTGTATTCAGCACAGTCCTAAGAGGCTGCCAGGTGTTGATTTAACGAGCCGTTTGCAGGGACTGAAAGGCCGTGCAGTTAAGGGTGCTGGCTCCCATGAACAGAAGGAATGCTGCGTACGTGTGGTACTGGAGGGGCAGGGACGCCCAGCCCTGGCCCTTTTGAACTTTGCTAAGAGGAGCTGTTTGTCATCGCATTCCTGCGCCTGTGCAGGGCCCTGCCTTTATCCCACGTAACTGCCTGTACCACATGTTTCGCCATGCTTGTATGCCCCTGAGCCCCTGCACCCCATGGGCCGCAGGAACTAAACTGGCCCAAGCAAACTAACTGTGAAGCTATTGTGGGAGATGGCAACATTATATATATAAACAAAAAGTATTTGGAAATTCTCAGTGTTGTCATATCAGGCGGCTTCACCAATATGAGTAGAAAAGTACCGCTTCAGTGTAAAATTGCCAGAGAACCGAGCCAGACAGCCCCATGGTCTTCAGCTCCTGAAGCTGTAAATACAGGAACAGCAGCGAGCACAACTGGCATGGCTTAAAACAAGCACTGCTGCTTATAAATCACTTCGTAAGAGAAGAAGCAAAAAAGCAGTTATGACAATTAATGTTCTTAAGCTACGTGTGTGACCAAGAAGCCAGGTCATTAGATTCCCCAAAGGCAATTCAGCAGTTGCACTGATCCTTCTGCCTACTATAACCCATTAACATGAAGAAGCAGTGGAGCTGGAAGCAAAGAGGCTGTAGAGATGGAAAAAACCCTAGGCAATTTGTGCTACTGTAGAAAAGATTAAAAAATGGAAATCATTGAGAGTCCCTGGAATAGTCTCTGGGATGTTTTAGCATCATTACTACCCTTGGTCTGAGTTAAGCACAATGACATTTAGTTAAGTCTGGGAGCCAAAGTGGCTTGGACCAGGCTTCTTGCACTCTTTTGGAGGTCAGTTTAAGTTTGCTTGGATTGAAGGGCAGAGCTTTGGCAGCATCTTTTATGTTTTTCAGAATGCAACTAAGTCTCAAAATAAATTCGGTTCATTTGCTGAAGATAAGCATGATGAGCAAAAACATAGACTTAACACTTTATGTTGTTTCTTCTGTTGGTAATATCGAACTGCACAACAATAGTAGCAAAGTGAAATAGTGCTTCGCGGCCTTCCAGCATGAGAAGGCTTTTCTGCTTACTCAGTCCTGCAGTGTCCAAATGTGTGTATTGCACAGAGCAGATATTGTCTGTCAAGGCTATAGTGTACGCACAGTCCAAAGCACAAACACAGAGCATGAGACTCAGCCATTGTGTCTACTGTTACAGCACAAAATGTAAATCAACACAAGTAAATAATTCCAAACTGTATCCGCATTGTGTCTGTTTGTTTACTGTAGGGCAAGGCCCTGTATGTGCAGCTCACCAGCTGGAGGGGCAGAACACTGGGATGAGGCACCAGCAGGTCCTGTGCCCGGTCCCGCCAAGGGATGGGTATGGGGTGAGAAGGGGAGCAGCCAGGAGTGGAGTCCTCTTCTGGCCAAACACTGGAAGGCCATTGGCTTTTCAGTGGGGTGGTAGCTAAGCAAAGCAGTAACGGCTTTCCTGCAGCTGCGAAGAGGTTAGGGAATAGGATGTGGCAATCAGCTTCCTCCCAGCTACTGGCAGCATCTCTGCCAGTAAAGCTAAGAAGTGAATTTGGATTCAGTCTTGCTGCTGATCTCTGTACTTTCAAGGGGGTGCTGATGATCCTCTGCAAACTGTGTGCCTGTAAAATACCTGCTTAACTGACCCAATACCATCACCGGAATTATCTGGTTCCTAGCAAGACACAGAGATCAAAAACTGCACATAAAAGAAAGAGAAAACATTTTGGGGGCAGGAGTGGGAGGTATTTACCTCATTGACAGTTTGGGGGCACTCTGTCACCGATCACAGTCAGTGTTAAAGCACAAGGAGGAACCACAAAGTGAGTCTGCTGGGCCCGGGGCTGCTGCCGGCCCCCCAGAGAAGGCTGCACCCACTGTGCCCGTCGTGCTGCCCTCGTGCTGCGCGCCCACCCCGCACCATCCCCCCAGAAACGGGAACGGGTGGCAGCAGTGCAGACAACAAACTTGTTTTTCCCCTTGGATCAAAACAACTTCAAACGAGGGACTTCAGAGAGCCGAGAAGTCTCGTTAGCACAGATGCTGTTCTGCAGGAGCCTTTGATTATCCGCCGGATATTTTTAGAGCCCCTTGTAAAGGAGCCATGGCTCCATTTGTGTGGCAGCAGCTCTACAAGCAGCAGCCTCTGTTCCCTTGTGCTGCTCTGGGGCCAGCCCTACAGCACAACCCGTTTTCCCACAGACCTCCCATTTCCAGGAAAGGACAACGGCTTTGTATTTTTGCTAAATTAAGTTCTGAGTGCCAGCTGCTAACAACAGCCATCTCCGTGGAGCACGTCCAGGACACCAGCAGAGCTGGGAAAGAGCATGCCAGGCGTTAATGCTATGACAACCACCACAGAGGAATTTTTCAATTTCCTTTTCACTCATATTGACATGAGAATCTGTGGTCCTAAAAATGAAGGGCACATTTAGTGTTGGATCAGATAAATTTGTGCAAGCTTCCCTTCCTTACAGTGACTCAGATCGTGCACTTTGCTTGAAGGAGTCTTGCTTCTAAGTCTTTGGTTCAAAGATACCAGCAAGGAGGTAATCACTGCCCACAGCGGCGGTTGAGTGTCCGCAGCACAAAACCTCTTCTAGGAGGCTAATCACAAATCAGCAATGAATTTTGCATGCTGCTCTTACTCTTCACACACGGTCGATCTGCTGAAAGTGAAGCATTGCCCTGTTCCGTGTGCTACCAATTGACTAGCAATGGCAAAACCCCAGAGACGGGTTTTCCGCCACTGGCTGCCAAGTGCCCAGCAAACCCTGAGCCTGCTGAGCTGGAGCTAAGCCCTGGCTGCTGCCAGGGTTTTGCTGGGTTTGCTTACTGCTCAGAAACAAATGAGTTTAATCACAGCGAATGAAAGCCTGCCGTTTGTGCAGCAGCAGCTCACACTCAGCATTCGCCAGAGCGGGCAGGGGAGGAGGCAGCGCACCTGTTCAGATGCTTTGGGAAAATTATGTTAACTTCCAATCATAATATTAAGAATTAGTGACCCAACTTGATAAACTTAAACTTTTTTTTTTATTAACAATCATTTTACATTACAAGGATAATATGACAAAAGGAAGGTTCTCGTGTACATACTATGATATATCAACATAGCTCTATTCGTATCCAGTGTCCTAGGTCCTTTCACACAGGTACTATAAAGCATAGTCTGTAAAGTAATAATGTTTTAATGTTCTCCAAAAGAGTGATATTAACATATTAATACATATGTAGTAATAGACTTCTAGATATTTTTCTCTCATTGTGTGTTGTGTGTGTGTGGTGGGTGGGTGAGAGACAGCTTGAAACAGTTCAGCAGGGCTGTGCTTGGGTGGGGGTACGGAGAGGTTTGGGGCAAAACTTTCTGCTTTCTGAAAGCGAGAACGAGAAACGCATCTTGCCAACAGTCGGGTGAGCCTGCGAGGACACCATGACTGGCAGAAAGCTCTGTGCCCTCCTGTAGCATCCAGGACATTACAGCATAGGAGACGCGGTTCCCCCACCCGGCCCAGCGAGCTTATTCAATGTGAGGTGCAGTGCATCAGAGTCCGTGGCCTGGCGGCAGCGTGCTCGCTCGCCAAGCCTGCACGAGTGTCAGTGGCATCCGGAGGAGAGGGCTGGGGGTGAGGAAACCCTCCGTGAGTTTGGTGAGGAGCAGGGCTGGGTTGCTCCCCGCGGTGGGCGGGATGCGGCTGAGGTGGATTACCAGTTGTGTGGAGGTGAGAGGCCTGGGGGGTGTGGAGGTTGGGGGGAGCTCGCACAGCACTGGCTTGTGCGATACCAGTGTAAGCCAACTGTGGGGATCAGCGTCCACCCTCCTCCCAGCAGAAGGTGAAAATGACAACGGATTGAGCGGCAAGGCAGCTGCCAGGTCTGGCCAGAGCTCGGCCAGCGGCCTGTCCACAGCAGCCCCACCATGCGGCTGAGCCTGTGAGGAGAGGCGTGTGGGTGCAGTGCAGGCTGGTCTGCCAAAGCCACTCCTCGCTTGCTGCTTGGGCTCGGCACAGTATCCCTGCCAGCTCTGGTCCTGTGACTGTCCCTCAATGCGTAACGCATTGGCTTTCCTTGCTCCACTCCAGCTCCATCACTGCGTTACTGACCGATAGCAGTGTGTGAAACATGGTGCCAACACACTCTCTTGCCTCGTGCTGCGCTAGCCATGGCAGGTGGGAAAAGCAGTGCCATGTTTCTGCAACACGGGTATACGCAGCTGCCAACTACATCCGAGCAGAGACAGAAAAGTGCATATGAGGGTGGGATATGTCTGCCCATATGTGAGCACACAGGACCTTAGCCAAAGGCTTACACAGAAGACAAGGACACTCGAGCGCTTTCTCGCACCAAGACATTCCCCTACGACTTCTTATTAGCACTTGGTTAACATGCCAGCAAGGAGCCCCCTTGCCCTAACCACAGCAAAGCCCCTCTCTGCAGAGTGCTATACCTGTAAATGTAGGCCTCAGTGTATGGCTAAAACTATCCCAAAGTCCAAAGTCTTCAGTGTTACGTGCCTTGTGCCAGAACACAGGGCCAGCCCTACACAAGGGTGGTTGATTCTATCTCTATATTATATCTTTATATCTATTGAAAACATAGAAATATATAAATATATAGGATTTTATTTATAGATATATAAGCATGTGATTTTATCTTTTGTATGGTGTGTATATGTACTGGGATGTGCGTATATACAATATATAGACTGTATGCATATGTACTGTATACATACACTAGCTTACATGCACACACATCATACATGTCTCCAAGGGAGACAGGAATTGCATAGGCATTACTGCATTGAATACAATGGCTGGGGGAGAAACGTACCATTTCTCTGCTTTTAAGACCTCTTTCAACAGGGCTAGGAGGGCAATCTGCAAAAGCAGAGCATGTTGCTGCTTATTTGCAAGCCGGCTGTTTCAATTGTTTTACCCACTGGTCAAACAAACAGCAATATGGATAAGGAGGAAAGAGGACACCGAAAACCCCGTGGGCCACCTGCTTGAGTTTGTGCTGTGAGATAGATGGAGCCTGAATCACGTCTGAGGATTCCTGTTGGCAAAAGCGCGACCGGCACAGGGGGACACGGCTGGGGTCAGCGCAAGCCCCAGCGTAGATGACACGTGGGTACCCTGCCCTCCGCCTCTCATCCCCGCGGCTCCCGCGTGCTGCTGCTGGTATGGGAAGGGCTTTGGTCTCTTGTTCCATGAGGATTATCCCTGTTCGGTCTCGTGGCCGGAGGGCACTGGTTCCTCCAGCCACCAGTGAGCCCTGCAGGTCACGTCTGTGTGTGCTTAATGGGTTCTGCTTTGCGGCAGGCAACAAGAGTCAAAGAGCCTGAGCAAAAAGTGGGTAGGGAAAATTGGCAACCCAAAAGCCCACGGGCTAGAAATACAAGCCCTGGGGTCTGGAGAAGTGTGCATTATTCACAGTCAGATGCCCTAGCTACGAAGGGGATGGGAGGAGAAGATAAAGAGCTCATCTGAGAAAAACAAAACCCTGCTCTAGCTGCTGCAGCAGCCGCTCATGAAGCTGAGAGCAATACGTACAAAACAGCCCCCCCTGGGTCAGAGCAGCGGGAAGGCGCCGATTAAAGCTGGTGCACAGCGACTTCCCATCTGGGTCAGCCTCTCTCTGCCCTCCCCGCTGCCACCATGGCCTCGCACCCCAGAGCTGCCCACAGACAGGGCACCACACGGCACCCGCTCTCAGGCAAGGCTGGCCAGGCAAGGCGCCGAGAAGCCAAGGGCGCTTTGCATTGTTATTCCTCTCCCCCACCCCGCAGCCTCGCTCGTGCCGGCAGTCACGTTCCCATCCACAGGTCTATCCATGTGAGTAACAGCTACAGATCTGAGATAGGCGGATAAACCTGGAGGGAAGGCTTGCAAAGCACCTGCCTTTGTCTAGTACAAAGGCTGGGCTTATTTTCTGATGGGGGATGATGGGGGGTTGTTTGCATTGCGGCTGCTGCACCGAGTGCCCATTTCCCCCCATAACCAATGCGAGGGGTCTCTGACCTCTCCTGCTCACGACTATCAGCAATGTCCTGTCCTGGGAATCGCTCTTCCCACTGACACTGCTCACAAATGCGTGCAGAGTTATTTGCAAAAGAAACAAACACTTTCCCTTTTCCAACTGGCTGCCTGGAGGAAAAAGCCACCCGCCCCATCTCCTCTCTGCCACTGGGAATAAAGCACCCGGTGGACGACGTGGCTGATGAGAGTGGGATTTGCAAACCAACCAGCAGGAAGGAGTGATAATGACAGGGATCATTTCTGAACAAGTCTCTGGAGGCTTTTACCTTGCCAACCAAGGCAAGGCACCATTTTCTCCTCAGTGACAGAAAAGCAAAGGGGCTGGGAGCGGAGGCTGCACACAGACATTTCAGGTGGCTCGGCACAAGCCCTGGGGAGTTGCCGCTGTTTACAGAGGTGCCTGGAGACTGTCCCCAGGTGTCCCTTCCCTCACGTACGCCAGGCCATCTGATGGCCTCCATGAAAAAAGCCCCGTGCTGAGGAGCTTTCAGTGCTGCAAACAGAAAGGCAGGTGATTGTTTTTTTTCTCTCTCCCACAAAGAGGTACAGAGTTGAGCAAAGGAAAAGGAAAATAAAGAAAAGGGGAGGAGGGAAACTGCCTTGCCAGCCTCCCCAAGACCAAGAGCAGCTCACAGCAAGTATCTTTTTTTGTTATTTTTGCTCCTGCTGCCACAGTTCCCAGACACCTGTGCACACCTGAGCAGGAATACTCTCCCCCCTTTGCCTGTCTCCAACATCTACATTTACCTCGCCCATCTCCAGGTCAAGGACTCATGGAGCAGCAATTCTTCTCAAATTGTAATTAAGGGGGGGACCTGCCAGCTGCCTGGAAGGAAAGGGCTCTGTCGGCTTTATGGCAGCACCATCAGCAGAGCTGGCCACCAGATCTGGAGGGCCTCAGACACCTCATGTACAGAGATCCCTGCTGTGTGGTCACACACAGAGCTGCCTCCAGCCTGTACCATGCCAGAGGCTTTCCAGCTTAACTCTTGCTCCTTGAGTTGAATGGGTCAATTTGATCACATAATTTATTGGGAAAAGCGGGAAAAGATGTAAATAAAGCAATTTATGCAAATAAAACCACTTTCTGCTTGCTAGGTGTTGCGCATCAGTGCCCAGGCACTGCTAGGGAGCAATGCCCTGGCCTAGCTTGCGACGTGCCTGCAGGCTGCAGGAGGCACACTGGGGGCCCTGGCACACTTGCTCCCCCTGTCCCAGCGAGCCTGCAGCAGGCGGCACGTGTCATCTGAGGTACGGCGTGGGGGAAAGGGAGTAAGTGCTAAGGGTCTGCAGC
>WBMW01000210.1:305721-349212 GCA_013396635.1 Penelope pileata | reverse complement strand
TATTATATATATATATATATTTATATAAATGAAAAGCTATCAACTAGCAGCAACGGTTCTAGAGATATCGTAGCACCAAGACCAAGGGCAGGGGGGGTAACAGGAGAAAGGACAGGTTCAGTGTTGCTGATACCACCATCATGTTTCCAAACAACACAGCTTGGCACAAAGCTCATCCCTCTGGGAAGTGAGAACTTGTCAGCTCAGAGACCTTCTGGACAACAGGTTCTCACTCCCATGATGGTCAGGTCAGGTTGGTGCTGTCCATGCCACATCAGCGGGGCAAGGCACTAGCATCNAATAAAGCACCCGGTGGACGACGTGGCTGATGAGAGTGGGATTTGCAAACCAACCAGCAGGAAGGAGTGATAATGACAGGGATCATTTCTGAACAAGTCTCTGGAGGCTTTTACCTTGCCAACCAAGGCAAGGCACCATTTTCTCCTCAGTGACAGAAAAGCAAAGGGGCTGGGAGCGGAGGCTGCACACAGACATTTCAGGTGGCTCGGCACAAGCCCTGGGGAGTTGCCGCTGTTTACAGAGGTGCCTGGAGACTGTCCCCAGGTGTCCCTTCCCTCACGTACGCCAGGCCATCTGATGGCCTCCATGAAAAAAGCCCCGTGCTGAGGAGCTTTCAGTGCTGCAAACAGAAAGGCAGGTGATTGTTTTTTTTCTCTCTCCCACAAAGAGGTACAGAGTTGAGCAAAGGAAAAGGAAAATAAAGAAAAGGGGAGGAGGGAAACTGCCTTGCCAGCCTCCCCAAGACCAAGAGCAGCTCACAGCAAGTATCTTTTTTTGTTATTTTTGCTCCTGCTGCCACAGTTCCCAGACACCTGTGCACACCTGAGCAGGAATACTCTCCCCCCTTTGCCTGTCTCCAACATCTACATTTACCTCGCCCATCTCCAGGTCAAGGACTCATGGAGCAGCAATTCTTCTCAAATTGTAATTAAGGGGGGGACCTGCCAGCTGCCTGGAAGGAAAGGGCTCTGTCGGCTTTATGGCAGCACCATCAGCAGAGCTGGCCACCAGATCTGGAGGGCCTCAGACACCTCATGTACAGAGATCCCTGCTGTGTGGTCACACACAGAGCTGCCTCCAGCCTGTACCATGCCAGAGGCTTTCCAGCTTAACTCTTGCTCCTTGAGTTGAATGGGTCAATTTGATCACATAATTTATTGGGAAAAGCGGGAAAAGATGTAAATAAAGCAATTTATGCAAATAAAACCACTTTCTGCTTGCTAGGTGTTGCGCATCAGTGCCCAGGCACTGCTAGGGAGCAATGCCCTGGCCTAGCTTGCGACGTGCCTGCAGGCTGCAGGAGGCACACTGGGGGCCCTGGCACACTTGCTCCCCCTGTCCCAGCGAGCCTGCAGCAGGCGGCACGTGTCATCTGAGGTACGGCGTGGGGGAAAGGGAGTAAGTGCTAAGGGTCTGCAGCTCGCTGGCCTGGCCGGCCCGCGGCACGCGAGGGCTGCTCTGCCCCTCTCCAACTGCGATGGGGCTGAGCCAGGGCAGAGGACGGAAGGGTTCACCCCGTGAGCGCTCCAAGCAGGCCCCACCTCTACTCGCCACAGGGATAGAGGGGTAGCATGTCCAAAGCCCTGACAAACGCCAGCTGAGCTGTGTCTGTGGGTCTGAGAGCTGAGTCGGTGGGCAGTGGCTTTGCTGAACACCGACATTCACCGTGCAGGTCTGCAAACAGGTTAGTGGGAGGTGAGTGAGATCTAGGTAGAAGTGCGTGTTTTCCCGGGGAAGACAGTGTGTGAACCCTGGCAGTGAAAGTGACTCCGAGAGAGATCGGTTCCAAACATGCTACATCTCCATTGAAAACAAATGAAAAAGTTTAAAAAATAAAATAATATTATATATATATATATATTTATATAAATGAAAAGCTATCAACTAGCAGCAACGGTTCTAGAGATATCGTAGCACCAAGACCAAGGGCAGGGGGGGTAACAGGAGAAAGGACAGGTTCAGTGTTGCTGATACCACCATCATGTTTCCAAACAACACAGCTTGGCACAAAGCTCATCCCTCTGGGAAGTGAGAACTTGTCAGCTCAGAGACCTTCTGGACAACAGGTTCTCACTCCCATGATGGTCAGGTCAGGTTGGTGCTGTCCATGCCACATCAGCGGGGCAAGGCACTAGCATCTGTGGAGTTTTTGCACCTTTTTTGTTTCTTTTTTTTTTCTTTTCTAACCTGAAGTGATATTGTGTGAACGCATGGAGCTCATTTACTTTAAAATAATAAAACAAAGAAGAACCCCAAGCCCACAGAGCAATCTCTTTTGTGATAAAAGCTGCAAGTCCCCCATTCACATTTCAGCTGGACTCTGCATCCCTTCAAGAAAGGAAGAAATATTTCGCAGGAAGAAGTAAAGCATCCCTTCTTCCTGCTGTCATCAGTCTGCTGTGCTGTGGAACATGTTACCTTGGTCACAAGAGAATACGTGAACCTTTATAGGACATCATCACATGATTATAATCCGAGATAATCTTGCATTGATAGCCCCTGCCACTGAACTGCGGCAGGTTTTTCTTTCAGTCATTCCAAAAAAACCCAAAACAAAACAACAACAACAAAAAAACCCCACAACAATCTAGGATTATAAAGACATAGTATAAATAATGTAAATTAGAATATAATTTTTTAAGCCTTTGAATCTCCGCCCAGAGATGGCTCTTGACTCATTGGCTGTCTAGCTTTCACAGCAGCCCTGGTTTTGAATGGATAGTTGAATATATATATATATTTATTTCCTACAATATAAAAATATAAATGCAAAAATTTCCCCCTGCCTTCTCTATTTTGCTATTTTATAGTCTGCACATGACATCATGTTATAATATATGTATGATAGACTGCTACTATGGTTATCATAAAAGGAGCTGAAAGCCAAGTATTACTCTACAGCCCAAAAGTAGGGAGAACTGAGAAAGGGGTATCACAGTTTAGTGGAGGCATGTGTTTCTGAACCAGAAAAAAACAAAATCCCGGCCCCAGCCTTTCCCTCCTCCCAGAAATCTCAGTGAGTGCAGAAAACTCCCACTCCAACAGAGAGAACCAGGTGGAACTGGAAGAGCCAGGGACAACATAAACACACAGGATGCTCTGTCGAAAATCAGCAATCTGACGGTTGTCAACAAAAGGCTCAAATGGCTCAATAACTGAACTGAACAACGAAAAGAGAGGCAGAGATCGAAACTGAGGAAAACAACAACAACACGAAAATCAACCCAACAAACCAACAACAGACATACAAAGGAAACCGCCAGGAGGAGACCCGTCATCTAGCTTATAGATTGTTAGCTTTGAACATGTAGAGTATGGCCCCAGCACATGCTTCTAAAAAATGAAATGTTGCCACCTACACTGCAGCTGCCATGGTTGGAGACACCAGTAAATGTCTAAACATCGTCTCAATCTTTAAAATTCTGCTTAGCTTCTGTAAGACGCATATCGTCTTAACTTTAAAATTTTCAGTGTGGGCTTTTCCTTAATATATATAATATATATATATTTTATATAATATATCAAAGTTTAGAGTATAGATTAAAAAAATTATTCAACAGCTTTCTGATCTGAGGCATTCCTTCCTAAATATCAGGGTAAAACTCAGAGCCATGGTCCACACTCTGCAACATCGGCTTCTGATCAAGAGACGACATCCTGCTCAGCATTTCAGCTGACAGTGCATAACTATTGCCCGACTTTTCCTCAAACCAACTATCTAGCGCCCGCTTGCAGTCAAAGTTGGCAATGGGCGGCCCATTGATGGCAATCGTCAACAGGTCACTGAGCTGCTCCAGTGTGAGCCGAGAGCGGTTGTTTTTGCGCACTCTCTGCAGGGCATTGCGCCCCTTCTCACAGCAGGCCGATGAGGTGGGAAGGACTTTGAGGATCTGAACTATTTTATTTAAGAGGGGGAATCTCTGTTTGTATTTACAGATGTGACTGAGTAAGTCTTTAAAACCATTTTTGGTATAATAATCCACCTTGAGTTCTCGCCACTCCATCAGCAAACTCCCCTGGGTGTCCATTCCCTCTCTGCAAACCTCTCTGGAAAATGATGGGACCGTCTCCAGGTGTTCAAATATTTGTACCATATCCTCCTTCCCATAGCTCATGAGCTCATCAGTGCTTCTGGGCCAAGCTGCAAGGTCAAATACCTGACAGGCTTTCACAAATGTCCGGCTACGGGAATCGAACCTTTGGGCTAGGATCACCTGGGTCTTCTGGCAGATCTTTTCTCTGATTGACTGGAATTTGGCTTCAGCCACCCGCAGGTTTTTCACAGCTATGCCATTAAAGCTTTCACGGAAGTTTTCCTCGAATTCCTGCAGGTACTCCCCGGGCGAGTCTGCTAGCCGACTGATCTCCTGGATAGCCTCCTCTATTTTATCGTCCACCTGTGACACAAGAAGATACTCCCCTTGGAAGACGTAGGCAAGGCGTGAAAGCACAGCAATCACATCCAGCAGGAAGTAGATGAGTTTAATTGACTGGTAGTCCATCAAGAACTGCAGGAGGGCCAAGGCAATTGCGGAAGCGTCTGCCCTTTGGGTCTGGCCACTGATGTCCTTGAGATGGGCCACAACCTCAAGGTAATCCTTGATGAGAGCATTGAGCACATTCTGCTCCCCAATGATCCACTTCACTGCTCGAATGTCACCCAAGAACTCAGTCTCCTCGCACAGAGTGGCTGCAGTGACCCTCAACTCGCACATGAGTCGGGGAGAGTAACGATAAAAACTGAGCAGCTGCTTCAGATTGTTTTCCAGCTCCTCCAAGCAAGGCAGCTCTTTCCCACTGATTGCATCCAAAATCTCCAAATGGGGCCTGTGTACCATAAATGGCAAGCAGAGAAGCCATGGCAAGGTCTTTCTGATTGTCATGAACAAGTTGGCTCTCAGGCTGGCGGTAATGTTAGCACCATCAACTCCCAAGCCAATAGTTGGCTTCTCATCCTGCAGTCGGATTCCCAGGCTGGAAAAGGCCCTGTCTAATGCTTGGAGGTAACTGTCTGTTGTAGAAAAGCCCAGTTCCTGAAGTGACAGGAATTCGGTTGCTGGAGGCCCATCACTGCTCGTGTACTGTACATAAACTGCAACTGTGTCAGCAAGTACATCATCGCTCTGCCCATCGAGAATGATGCTGAGAAAGGGAGACTGTCGAATGCGTTCGACCAGGTCCTCCCGAAGAGCCCGGGCAATATGGTGGATTAAGATTTGGCAGTCTCCCTCGTTCATGTATTGATCCACCACCTTGAGTTCACACTTTCTCAGTAGTTCTGCCAGAGGCCGAAAGTCGTAGTAGGGCCTGCCCTCCAGCGCCAAGTGGTAGGCGGTATTGAAGAGCAGGGTCATATTTCGGCACATCTCTTCCGTCTTCTCTGGGTGCATTCTGAGCTTGTAAAGCTGCAGGCACTTCTTGTGGAGGTTGCTCTGGCTATGAAGCTTTATCGTGTGTATCTTGAACTGCTTTGAGCCAATGATGAAGGCTGAAGTCCGAGAGGATTGCACTGTGTACTGCCTACAGACATGGCACCACATTTCATTCAATGTCGGGGAGTACCGCAGAAACCAAAACTTTTTAAGCCACTCTTGCTTAAACCGTCGTATCCTCCGGCCCGTTGCAGAAGACATCTTGGAAGGCTCGTCTGTAGCAGCAATCATGTCATTGGAAACCGATTCATCAGCAGAATCCACCTCTTGATCATCATCCTCCATGATGGTGGGAACAGAGATGATACTTTCTGAAGCTGAAAAAAAAAATAAAGAAAAGGAGGAGAAAATAAGGTATAATAAGTTATTTACCAAGACTCTGAGCTAGAGAAGCATTCTAAAGGTGACAGTAGAGCACTGTCTGATGAGCTGGCCACACCATGCCCACAACCACTATGGGCAGAATTTGAATCACAGCTGTGAAGGAAAAATAAACCAATGTTTATGCTCATGAACTTTTGTCTCCAACGTGCCACAACAGACAGCAAGAAATGACATTACATCCTAGTTACTTGCACAACACACAGTGTGACCCAAATATTCCTTTGGTGAAGGCTCCTGGTGATCAATAGCATATTCCTGGAAGAAATGAAGCATCTTCAGAAAGGGACATATGTTTGTGTTAAGGCAGTGGAGAAAACAGAGAGTATCTTCCAGTGAGGAACACAGTAGGACATCATTTCATACACAAAGAGCACACAGTCCAGTGTTAACCACTGAGTCATTCAAACTTTCAAGCAACATTTCCTGGTAGCATGTAAGACACTGTGGATGGACTTCTGCTGAAAGAGAATGCATCAAAAATACAGCAAACAAACTGTCTGCAATGGAATGTCTTTTTTATTGGCAGTGCATGATTGATTACAACGGCAACAAATAGAGCAAGTTGTCGTACAGAGTCTTTCCCAGACAGTGTCTTCCACTGTGCCCACAGCATCAGCTACTGTCCCACCCATTCACAAAACCTGACAATGAACTTTCCATGGAATTGCTTGTTCACCTGAATACTCAGAGCAAAACGCTTTAGATGGGTACACTGCACACAGGCATCTCACTACTTTCCTTAGGCAGGTTTTGGAGGAGGCTGATACTCGGCAAGGCTTACCTGTAGGGTCCGAGAACTCTTGGAGCTCGGGTACCTGGGGTGGTAGCGCAGGTGGCTCAGGTAACTTCCCAGATCTCAGCATGTCTAACTCGGCCTGCAGCTCCCGGATCTTCTTCTTCAGCCGGATGCAGTTGGGGCAGAAGGAGGTGGTGGGAATTTCGTGGGAGTTGCCTTGTGCAGAAGCCAGTGACAGCTCAGTTGGGCTGTCTGCTTTAAGAGACAGAGGCTCTTCTTCCTCGTCTTCAAGGACCCCCACTTCTTTGGCAGAACTAAAAGAGGAACCATGAGGGACCTTCCACTCCCCTTCGCTCTGGTTTCTGCTGAGGTTCAGGGAGCCACGCTGTGTGCCACTGCTGCATCTCTCAAAGATCTCTTCAGCCTGGTATTTAGATGCTGTTCTGACAGAAAGTGGTGTACTCGTTGCTAACTGGTTCTCTTCAAATTTGGCAGACTCCAAAGAAGCTTCCAGCACATCTTTGAAGATGAGGTCAATCTTTTTTTTCTTTGTTTGGGGGTGGGATTCCCCCTCGTCATAGCTGCGCTTGTAGGGGCTCTTCCCTTGCTTTAATGTGGTGAGGTGGAGCAGACCCCTTGTGTCCTCTTGGTTTTCTGCATTCTTTTCTGACTTTTCTCTCTGTAACTTTTTGTCTCCTAGAAAGGAAAATGAGGGGTGGGGATTATCATCGGGAACCGAGCAACATCTCTCAATCTAAAACTTGAATGAAAAAAAAAAGAACAAAAAGGCAGACTGAATCCCTGCAGGTCTGTATGTTGTGTTACAAGCCAGGGAATCGAAACAACTCAGAGAAAACCGAGGCTCGCGAGAAGAAGAGCCCTGTTAATGGGCAGGTCTGCAAAAACAGAGACAATCCTGGGCAGCCACAGCAGAGTAGGACCCACACACTTTAAAGAGAAGAGAAACTACAGGCAGCTTGTTTAACCTAGAGATATAACCAACTTGCACTGAAAGGAGCCTACGAGATGCATCATTAATTACAGTGGAACCTAACACCCAGAGCCCAATGCCATTTTGTCTGGCTGGAAGACCTGTGCCTGTTTTGACTTGGTAAAAGGTATCGAGTGTACAGCAGTGCAGCAAGAGATTCAGACTGTTTCATGAGAACCCCAGCATCTGTGAGTGCCACAGCACAAAGACTGCAAACCCCTTTACTCTTTTTCAGTTTGGAGGCTGCTCCAGAATTGCAAAAGCAAAGGAGTAAAAATAACTTGCACACTTAAACCCCCAGGTATGCATTGTCAACTGAGCTATAATGGGTGTATGCCCTTCAAGGATGGGACAGATAGCTTGTGCCAGCACTAAGAGTCTAAGAGCACAGCCATTCAGTGATTAAAAAAAAAACATTAATAAAAACAACTTCATACAAATTATTAATTGCTTAAAGTAAAGGGAATAGCCAGATTTCCTTACCTGAAAATTCAAAAGACGATAGGTTTGGTTCAATTTCCATCTTTCTTCTATCTTGTAAATAACTTCAAGCATTGATGGCTTCCCAAACAAGACGCTGTTTTTGGTTTTGTTTGCTTTTAAAGAGTATTCATGCTTTCATAAGAGTTACGGAGTAAAAGCTACCATTCCCTCTCTAAGGAGAGCAATGCTAAGAATGCAGAAAAGATGCAAGACTCAAAACAGTTAGAGTAAGGCACCATAAAAAGGGCTGGCCTGGATGGCCGGGGTCTTGTACTGGGTATTGATGCCAGCTGGGAATGCCAACCACTTCTTGAGTGAATCTGTAACAACAGATCTGGTCTGCAACATTTTCCCTGTTGTAGACTATAACAACTCTTGGTAGAGGTAGGGATTTAGAGAATGGATCCTTCTTCTCTCTTGGAGATTTTTTCCCCTAGCCAACCTAACGAGTTGGCCCCATGGAAAAACTAGAAATCACACGACGATCCCTAGTGTCAACTCCTTGGATAAGCTGGGTCAGAAATTACCAACGGAAACAAACACGGGGACCATGTTACTTTTTGTGAGTTAGTAAAGCTTGCCAGTTCACCTGATAGGCTCATCTGCAGGGAATTTAGTCTTTTAAACAGAAAGCGGACCAGCAGATTTTTGTGCTCTTCCCTGATCGCCTCCCAGTGCCCTCCTGGCTGTGGCTGCAATGCCTTGCCAGCCTAGCAGTGGCCTCGAGTAATGCCTCTGTGCTCCTTTAGCAAATGCAGCCTGGAGCCCAGCTGGCTGCAGAATGAGCTCATGGAGATGCCAGGGATTTCTAGGGGGGTCTCTGCAGCCGCTTGGGCTTCCACTCGAGTGTGTGGTAGGATATGGCGGGTCCTTAGGAGCCCAGAGGCAGATCTCTACACACTTGTATCACCAAGCAGGCTGTGAGTTATCATTTCAGCTCACATAAAACACAGCATCATGACAAACCATGACTAAAGGCAAGAGTGGAAGGGCAGGGTGATCACTTGCAGCCTTGGTGACCCTCCAGACCAGTGCTGCGAAACAGCTGTTCCGAGGATACAGTATGTCTTTTGCAGTACTTTCAGAAAGTACTAAGTCATCTGGACAGCTAAAATCTTCATGGGACGTGTACCTAATCACTCAGTGATTAATAAGATCATTAACATGAGAACACACACTCATACTGGTGTTAATTCAATAGTGGGAATTGCCCAAGCACAGCCATCAAGATGTAACACTGCAAGTGCATAACAACTCCAAGGTGATGGAGGACAACCAGCTTTTTCAGGACATCTTGCTCACCCCATGCTTAACGAGGAGACACCTTTTACCAAGTCAAGGCAGCAACAGCAGCTGTGTAATAATATACATGGGAATCTTAATTAGAAAGTTATATTTAGTGTGGCTGCCCCTCTGAAGCTCTGTCGTTCTGTGGCTAGGCCTGGAAAGAAATGCCCTTAATTAACTTCAGGTCTCAGCATTGTACAGATGAACAGATGCATTAAGAATTTTTTCCTTCCTCTAAAGCTTCCTGTGTTGCTGACATTACAGTGACCTAAAGGACCTCTGGGTTTGTTCCAGCATGACTACTGCTAAGAATGATTTTCACTCAGGGAAGAATCAGTCTGACAAGTACAAAGCCTCCTGTACTTTGTACAAGCACTCTAAGGTTGTGAGACTAAGGAGTCTCTAGCTGATGTCGCGCTGATCCCAAATTATCTTTCTGAAGAAAGAGGAGATAAATTAAGCCAGGAAAATGGACATACAAACACACCAAGGAAATCTCTCTTCCACATACACACAAAACCAGCTAGAGCTCCCTCACAAGAGCCAGAGTAAGCAAAGTGTTCAAAGAAAAACCCAGTGCCTGTCTGTGGGACCACCAGCTTGGCAATTCTCAGGCCAGAAAGTCTTGTGACAGAGGAGCTCTGTGGTCCCTGGGCTCTACATCATGCTCTCGCAGGACAAAGACAACATGACACAACGTAACACAACACAACGTCACAACACAACACACCATTCTTTCATGATCTCCATGACAGCGTCTACATCATTGTTCCTGTAGCCTCATCCATTGCACAACCAGGGGCTCTTGCCTAGATGTGAGCTGCCTGTAGAAACACAGCTCTCCTTGCACATCCTGGGCATCACCTCCTTCACCCACTGCACTTGGTGCAACAAGGGTGGAGCCAAAGGGGGTTGGGGAGAGGGCAGAAAGAGAGGGACTCACCTCTTGTGAGATTTCTGTTGATGGTCTCCTGGGACATACTATGCAGCCGCTTCATGTAATCCTCGCTGTACCAGACCCGCAGCTTCTCCCCAGGCCGGATGTCACGACAGGCACGGAAGTAAATCCTCTCACTGTGCTGGAAGGCCATCAGATTCTGCTCTCTCTCCTCCCGGGAGATGATCACGTACCTGAGGGTGAGGTGACAAGGCAGACATGAAGCACAAACTTCTCTCCTACAGCCTCCCTTGCATCAGGATGACAACCACAATGATGCCAAAATGACCTTCGAAGAGAGCCATCAACACAGCCAGACTGGAAAGCATGGAGTTATAAGTAACGGCGTGCAAATTGTCAGAGATACAGGACAACGAGCACGGACACCCAAGGAACACTAAACCAGTGAGCCCATTTCTGCTGGGGAAGGGACGACAACAACGTACATCCGACCCAAAGGAGTATCTCTGCCAGTAATGGTGATGCAGCCTCTCACTGGCAGAAGCTTCTTTGCCTAGCAATCGAAATTAAGATTTCTGGATTCCCTACCACCACTTCAAATCCTAGGCCTCCGTTGTTCTCAGAGAGATCCTGAATATGGCAAGGTTATTTTGCCAATCTCTTCCCCAGGCATCATCTTCCTTTCTAGTAGAAACCTTGCTTCCCTGCTTCTCTCCTCTTGGACAAGCAGAACCAAGACACTCAGGAGAGAAATACACACATCCAATGTGCACAGGATTATTTCACTGGCAGTCCAAAATGAAATCAAGGAAGTGCCAGTACTGGAAGGTTTTGCACTTGGACATTAAGCCCTGCAAGTCTGGGGAAACCCTAACTGCCTGGAACACAACACTGTGCTGCGGGATCTCCCGGCAGTGCTGACAAAAAGGTCTCTTTCCGAGCATGGGATTTGTTGTCCTGATTTAAAACAGCAAAGTTTCACCTCAGCAGAAACATAATAATTCACAACTCCAACCAACTTGTCTTCTGTACATCTTGGTAAGACAGAGATCTATAGGCAGGACCATATTATTCACCTTTACATTCCTTGTTTTCTCATTAGCGCAAATGAAAAGGCTTGGTAGTAGTGGCTCTAGCTGCTGCCATGCACAGGCTGATAATGCCTGCCCAGGGCTAGAAGACCTGAGAGCAGATCTGACCAGTTCACAGCTGGAAACCTTTTCCTCTCTCATGCCATGTGCCTCAGCTATTCAGCACTCCCTGCTGCAGTGACATTAACGGAGGCAAGCACAGTGCGGCTACCAGTCCTTGCCCAAACGTTTCCTTCTTGCTCACAGGCGTTTCTTCGGCTTAAGGAAGCTGTCAGTTTTTCCTTGAATGTCCTCTCCTTCTCTGGCCACACGCATGCATAGATAAAGACACCAGCCCACATGCATGTGACCACACTAACACATTTAAGGCCACAAACTCAGTCAACTTCCTGCAAAACATAGAAAACGTGCTAGCAGTGTCTCAGACTGCCCAACGCTCCAGCAGCTTTGGCTTTAATGTTAACCAACTGTGTATGTGCCTGCAATCAGCTGTGTTTTTCCAATGTGTGTTACCCAGGATGCTCCGCAGTATTCAGCAATTAATTAAACAGCAGGTTCTGACATTGCCAAAGTAAGCCAAACACTGACTTTTATTAACTTTTTTTTTTTTAATCACAAAATCAAAGAACCTTTAGACCACTGATTTGTGCATTTGGGAAGGAACAGAGGCCAGGAGCAGCATAGTGGAAAGGCAGCCTTGCCATGCTGCTCAGCTGCTGCTGCCAGGCTGGCACTTCTGCTGTCATCCATCACTCCACTAAAGCCATGTTGGGCATTCAGACAGCTCTGCTGCAGCACCTTCGTGACGCAGCCATTTCCTGCAGTCAGTCTGATGCTCGGCTGCATGGATGATCCTTGAAGACGTTCTCCCCAGTACCAGCACAACGCCAGGATGCTTTCTAGTGCCAGCTAAGGAGAGACCCTGCAGCTGCTCTGCATCCTGCTGCCCACGCACACACAGTGTGCCACAGACACGCACTGGACATAGTGAAGATGAGGTTGGACCGTCCCTGCAAAGGAGCCTGGCTGCCTTCAGGGAGTTACCCCCCCGGTCACTCACAGCTCCTTGGTGCAGGACCCAAATCCCCAGCACCAGTGGCACTGAGGGCTTCATGGGGCAGCACCTAGCGAGGCAGGCCAGCCCCGAGCCTTCCCAGCACTGAGGCTTAGAGAATTCTCTAAAACACCACATGGGGAGGGGAAAGACTGGCTAACCACTCCTTGCTTTTCTTATGAAGCATTAAGCATCAGTGTGCTTTTCCTGCTTGTTCTCCTCCTGCCTCTAAACTCCTCCAAGGTTCTGCCTCCCAGAGTCCGCCCGTGCCGCTGCCCATGTCCTGCAGCTCCCGCTGCCCGCTGGCAGCACGTGGCCCAGCTGCACTCCAGCCTCCTCCCCAAAGGCAGCTGGGCTGCAAATCTCACCAGGAGAGAGCCCACAGCAGACAGCTGTGGAATAAACTGTTCATTAACACATTTCTTCAGTACTGCTGGCAGTTAAGAACTAGTTGAGAGAGAGGAAGGTTTGTATCTGCAATACTTTCCTGAGGCACCCTAAATGTGGATGAGATCATCCACAGAAATGAACTGCTTTCCAAGCAGCGCTGCCCAGCCCTGACTCCAGCAGCCCTACAGGCACGAATTACACAGGTTAGGAAGGATTATGAAAAGCTCAGATTCCTCCTGTCAGGCTAAGACACCCTGTGCTGCTGCACATCATGGGTTTGAGGTGGGAGCCTTCCCTTGGATAGAGGAAGCTCATCCAAAACCCAGAGCCTGATCAGCAAGGCAGGAGCACAAGCTGCCTGCTGAGGACAGCCCCAGTTCAACACTCAGCTGGCACTGAGGCAGGAAGCCACCTTGCTTCAGACACCAGGACCGACATGGCACTGCTGGCACAGAGGGGGTCCTGAGAGACCATGATCCCTGCAGGAGCAGGGACAGGCCCTGCAACCCAGAGCTGTAAGCAGGTCACCTCATCTGCTCTGAGGCACAGACCTCCCAGCTCCTGGGATGGGCCAGGCTCACTGCAAGGCTCGAGACCATGCAGACTGCCCAAGCTGCTCAGGAGCAGCCACTGCAACAGTCCTGGCCCCAAAGGAGACCAGCTATGAGCTCCTGATTGCTGCTGCAGAGCTCGGTTCAACCCCATGGTTCCTTGCTCTGCAGGGCCACCTTCCCTGCAGCCTCTCCAGCTCATCCCTAAGTCATGGCTCTCTCAGGAAACCAATTTGCCACATTTTGGGTTAGTTCAGCAAGCATGCTCAAAACAAAACAAAAGAAAAACAACCATGGAAGTGTTTTCTAGCAGACAGGGCACATTTCTCCCCAGCCTCAGCAGCAAGGAAATGGGAGTGGCCAGAAGAAACGATGAGGAGCAAGGGCAGACCTCCACAGCCAGGGGCTCAGGCTGCTGCCCCTCTCCCCAGGCTTTGCACCATGCCTTCCCCCTCCCTGCTCTGCTGACATCCTGCCAGTGCAGAGCACCACCACAGACCTTTCCAAACTTGAGGTGGGGTGCATCTCCACAGCAGCAGGTGAGCTGCCACCACGCAACTGCCACCCCAGCTCTCCTGAGGAGATGTGGCAGCTGTTGACAGGTACAAGCCAGAGTGACTTGTTATGTGTTCAGGTTGGAATCTGATGAAACAAAAGACTCAACAGCAGCTGTGTTAAATGTGTTATATATTTATTGTAATTTTAACAAAAATACTTTGAGAGAGAGTTTTTCAGCACAGACAAGACATGGGGATAGTGGGGTTGAGCACAGCAGTTTGCTTTGACACAGGCACTTACTCCAACAGCCAGTTAGCATGCTGTGTGCAGGAAGTATCCCTTGCGAGCCAGTACAGAAAAGCCATTCCTCTGAGGGATCTACATAGCGCAAGCAATAGGTCTCCAGATCTGGGCCAATCTGTAGCAGTCCACAGAGGAAACTGGGGGAGAACTCAGTCCACAGTACAAGGTCCTTTTCTCCAGGCCAGAGCCCAGGCTCTTCGGGGTTGTACTGAAGGCTGCAATTCCTGTGCCAGGACAACGGGTTCTCTCTCTAAAGGCATTTGTGCAGGCAAGCTGATGGCAGCAACGATGCCAACAGCACCCCCTAACTCCCTCAAGTGCTCAGCACTGCAGGGAGCCTCCTCTGCTCATCTCAGGGCTCACGAATGGGATCCCCCCTAGACAACATCAGAAGAGTTAATCCTATCAGTGCATTCATGGGGGAACATCAGAAGGTACCAATTATTACAAAAATATAAAATACTATCTTTAATATATAGCAGCAGGACTGTATTGACTCAGAAAGCCTTTAAAACATATCACCATTTTTCCGTTCTCTGCGATTCATACTATTACATTCACTTCTACCATTTTCCCCAGTCTTCCCTTCAAGAGAGACAGTGACTTTTGCAGAATGCGAACAGTATAACAGAAGTAAGAGGATATCCTCACAGGAAGCTAAGTGCCCTGCACTGGCACCAGCCCTACAAGGCACTTCCTCTGCGTGAAACAAAAGAGGGCCATTCCTCAGAAGAAAGGAGGTTCTTCTCTTTACTAGACCTCTACTTCCTCGAGCAAGGGCCTTTTACCGCGCTACTAAAAATAAATTACTTGAATCAGGATTACAGATCAATTAAGAAGAAAAAAGGAGAAGCACATCACAAATGCCTGACACAGGAGACACAGTCACCAGAGAAGCTAGTACACTATGCTTTCAAATGACAGGCCCAACAGATTGAAGAAGACACTTCAAGAACACATAAAATGAGACATCCTTCTGCTATTCTGTGCTGCCTATGTTCAATTCCTGATGAAATTTATACAGCTTTTTGGCCAAGCCTGTAGCCTGCATGCAGAACGATGACAGACATTCACATTGACTTGAACAGTTTTTCCACAACCCACCTCTGCCCACAACAGGACAGCCCAAAGAGCAATGGTGTGCTATCTGTGAGTAGATAACACTTCGACCCTCTTCCCTGCTGGGGCATGACATGATAACAGTCCAGATTTATCCAGAGATGGGGGCAGCACAGTAGGTGCAGATGTGCAAATCAAGCAGAGAACAGTCATGCTGTAAAAAAAGCTGCCAAATACATTATCCCCACCTGAGGGGACATTATTAAAGCCTCGTTTCAGAATTGGGCTTGTACATGGGAACCTCATGCAGCACTAGAACAATTAAAATGTTTTAACAGTTCTTTCTTTCATATGTATGGGGATAGAAAGCAGTACAAAACCAACATGTTCTAGACCTTAAACTGCATAGCTGGGAATTTAGATTATAAACTGTTCACAACAGGAAATTACAGTACAGATTCCACCCTAAGTAATACCAAGCAAGTCCAAAGTGACCATACTGAAGTCAGAGTTACAGTGACACAAAACCAAATTGTTCTTGAGGGCAGAAGCAGGCCCTCTATCTGCCCTTATTTCTATGCAGTCTCTCACGTTTTGGGGAGGGAGAGGTGGTTCAAAACTGAAGATTACACCATGAAAGAACATAACATGATACAATTATGTTTAAGAGCCATCAGACCATGAAATAATCGTATTTTAACTTTGATTGTGAAAGGCAGATGGGGGTTTCAGACAGACTGGAGGAGACTAAGATATAACTCTTTGATATAAATGTACGTGGTACCTCAGCATTCAGGCTCATGCTGGAGCAGCCCTTCTCAGCAGTCTAAAGCCACACATAGCTCAAATCTTTTCTCCTGTCCTGATAGGAGAAAGTTCTCTCAGTATTGCGCTTTCTTCTCTTCCCTGTATATGCTCTGCTTTTACATACCTTTCCCCAAACCGATGCCTAACAGTCACAGTAAGCCCTGAATTGCCCATTATTGCTGAACACAAGATAAAAATAACGAGCAATAAATCTTTAGAGCTGTGAGGGATGCATCCATTAGTTACGACTGCACCGTGCATACACTAATTTGCAGGAATATGATAGGAAGGCAGTAGTAGGGTCGACCTGTGGGTTATTGCAAAGGGAGTTCTCTAGGACACTGTCTTAGTAAATAATGTTTCACAGGCACAAAAAGAGATAAAGATAATAGTTCCTACCGTATCCCTTAGCTTACAAAGCATTTAAAGCATGGTGAAAACAGTGAAATCTCCTAGTCTCTATGAACAGAAAGATGCCCTACATCCCAAGCTCTATAAGGTCTGAGATTCTTTTTGCATTGCAGAGGGATAGCCATACTATTCAGCTGTTGTAATTCACAGTGCTTTGTTAGATGTTAGCAGGGGGACAGATGGGTTGGGGTTGGCTGTTAACCTTCCCAAACAGTCCTAACACACATGTAGAGGCCATGAGAGCATGCAGCAGCTCTGCACAGGGCACCCTTCCTAACTTCATATGAAGCAGACTAAATATGGTGTTTTCTCTTTCGTGACCTGGTAGTCCGTGCAGGAGGAATCTGTTTTGGGGGGGGTTGGTTAAATTCTGCACTGGGCTCAGGGGGCAGTTTTGAGCAAGCTGCTTGCAGAAGAGAACCCCGCATGATAATAGGATCCTGCGTCCTATGAAAACCTTGGACCTCATCGCGGATTTCTGATAGGGTCTGGCACATTTGGCCAGCCTGGCTGGTGAGGTCAGCCATCTTCTGACTGATGACATGCATGCTTTCTGCCATGTCCCTGTGAATAGCCACCAGCTCCTGGCAGAACTGCCTGAACAGGTCTGTTTGCTGCATGTGGGAATGAAGAAGCTGGCGATCAAAGCTGGAGAGGGGTGGGCTCCTTGTCCGGGGGCGCGGGGATCTGCAGGACGAAGAGGTGCGTGGAGAAGGACGGTGCAGTTCCTGCCTTTGGCTGATAGCTTCTGAGTGCTCTGATGAGGAAGAGGTGTGGAGGAAGGAGGGCCCAGAGAGCTGGTTGATTCCTACACTGGCCCTTCGCAGCGATGAGGAGTGGTGTTCCCGAGAAGTGCCTGGCATCTCCTCATCTTCGTCAGCTTAAACAGAAGAGGAAGCATGAATCATTAATGTGAAACCCTTCACCTTCTGTTTCAAGATATCACAAAGCACATGAAAAAAGGGTTCCCCCATCCCCACAGCCTGTAGCTCCTGGTGCTTAACTCAACATGCACATGCTGCACCGTGACAGCCGGGTGACAAGCCTAGCCACGAGAGGCCCAAAGAGCAGGCAAACTCAGCCAAAAGAGGAGGAATCCAAGCTGCCATGGTATCCTGTACGTAGCATTACTCATTACTTGAATGTAAGTCAATTTCAGACAGTAGCAATGACTCTCTTTCCCCTTTTCGGGTCGTTAGCCCAGCCCCAAAACAGCTCTGACACATTTGGTTCCTTATGCTGAACCCCTGCACCTACATTATTTCTTACATCCTCCTCACCAAGAAAGATAGAGGCATAACACTTGCTGCTCACAAAGTCTGTACCACAAGGCCACTGTGTGGCTTCCCACCACTGAGTAAGGTAACCAGGCAGTCAAGCATAGAAGCAAGAGGAACTCATATTAACTGGGCAAGTCTACTGGATGCAAAACCAAAACCAAAGCAAAATATTACTGGAAAGGTCTTGTTTGACAAATATTGAGTGATTTTCCAGTTCATGTAAGCAGGCATGCCAAGTAGAAAAGATATTTCACTTATTGCAACTGCCCCCATCTCCTTGCTCAAGCTGTATTAATTTTACCTCTGAAATAGAGCAGCTGGCTTCCAAGACAGATGCAAAGAATGACCAAGTATCACTTAGCCACTACTTGAAAGACTTCTGTCCTTGCATTCCCACTAAAGTTGTTACTTCAGATATAAGTTAAGACCTAACGTGGTAGGACAGTGCTATCCATGAAGTATTAGATGACTTATTTCCAAGAAGTCATCTCCTTCTTCTCTCTAAAAAGAGAATCCCTAAAAGCTCACAGACAACGAAGTTCTACCTCCAGACAAGAAAACCGCATGTACCCAACTGGGGAAAGACTTGCAAAAAATCAGCTTGTGGTTCAGCACTGGAAGGTGTCTGAGAGTTGCAGTGTAAGAAGATTAATGTAGAAAGCAGGGTCAATAGTTTCTTAAGAAAGAGTTGAGAAGGAAGCCATTATCATCTACCTTTTTCAATGGCACTTGCACTGAGCCTTCAGACCGCTGGTAAGAAGCCATTAGTGGCCTGACTTCGTAGCACAAATGCCAGTGATCACTGAGCTACCCACAACAGCCCTCTTGGAAGATGGTTACCATGCAGTGATCCATTAGCAACAGGCAACGGCTCACAGCTTGAGAGCATTGCTGTTTTAATGCAGCACATGCAAGATGAAGAAATCGTAATCCTTCACAAATATTCTTTCATGGACTGGAGGCAGCTGCACTTCAGCTACTGTTATTCCCTGACTTGTAGGATTAGTTCAGGCTTATGACCTGTTAATAATGTAGAATCCAATACCTACCCTTCAAAGACAAAATGGAAAAGGACTAGATAATCAGATAAAGAAGATGATCTCAACTCAGAGACAACTTTCCTTCAAATCATCACCAGCTAATCACCAGAGAAGGCTGCCTCGAAATAAAACACTGCAGTAGGACCTGGCTTGACAGGCAACCCAGCACCTCACAAAACACCCAACGCTCTTCCAGTGTCAAACTGAGGTAGGCAAGCATAAGACAAAGAGGTGTTAAGGCAATGATACTTACAGCTTGTTGACAGGCCGTCAACCATGTTGAGATCCGCTCTCCGGAAGCCGTGCACATGGTGTGATGAATGCAGCGTCGACTCGATGGCCCTCTCGTGGGCGGTCAGGACGATGGCCGAGGGCCGCCCCTTGCTGCTGGGGCTAGAGAGGGATCTCTGCATGAATGCCAGTTTGTCCTTGGTCCTTCTCTTCATGTCGTCCCATCTGTGTTTAATGTCTTTTACAGACCTGGGGACCTGGCTGACTGACGTGATCTGCCTGGCTATGTCTTCCCAGATCTTGTCCCTGTCAGCATGGGACAGACGCATTGTCTGCCTCCCAAACAGCATGGCTTCATTTCGGGTCACCTCAGTGACCAGAATGTCCAGTTCTTCCTTGGAAAACTTGGGCTTCCTCTTTCGTTCAGCCATGTTCCTTAGGTTGAACATCCCACAAAGCACAATTGGGTAAAAGGAAATCAGCGCAAAGCATCCCCCTGCATCCACAACTCGACCAGTGCTGCACTTGGGCAGAGGAGTCTGGAGGGATCCAGCTTCCCCCAACCCGCAACAGCCTCTCAGTTTCCTCTCAATTGCACCAGGAAAAGGCAGTCATTTTGTTTTTAAGAGGCAACTTTCAAGCTTAAAAAAACCAATCAAACAAAAAACAAACACCAAGCGAGACTTGCGTGAAGGAGCCTTCCCAGCTTTACAGTTAACATGAAATTTTCCTTAGCCTGATGCCACGGCATACATATGAGAATTTCAGTACTGCCTCACTATCAGTTGCCGCAGTTTGTGTACAGGAGAAAAAAAAGCAAGAGGACTTGCAATCAAATTCAAGAATTAGCTTCTAAGGCGACACTGCTTGAAAACAGGTTCCTGAGGAAATTTAGAGGTTTGAAATCTTTCTTACTGTTCTGCCTGGCAGAACAAGCAAGGGAAACTTACACAACCCTTGCTATTAAAACTAACAGAATCTCATGCAGAGGCTATACCAAATAGGATTTTTTTTCTCCAGGGGAAAGAGATTTTAAGTAGATTCATGGTTAATTTCTATGATTTGTTTTTCCTAAGGAAAAGCCTCTTCTTCAGCACCAGGGTACCGAGTTTCCAACATCTGTCTGCTTCACAGTGAGCTCTTATTTCACCAGAAATGGTTGCCATTTCCTATTGTTCTCAAAAGGAATGAGGCCACCCACTTGCTTTTCTTGGCCAGGCTTTGCTGTCACTGCTGCTGACAGGGGCCTGTGCCTAGCTTCTGGTGCTTCAAAAGAACAACGCGTAGCCTCAGCCTGTTGAGAAGGAAAGCAGCCATTCTGAGAACGAGCAATTTTGCGTGGCACCTCCAAGATGGGGATAGGTCTGAGAAGTGTTAATTTTTCCAGCCACAGCCAGAGGAAACTTAAAAAATAAGCAAAATAGTAGTCCTAAATATTGCTTTTTCATTGGGGACAGAGAGGGGGGGAAGAGCAGAGCTATTCCCTACGGAAGGAAAACAACAGACTGTGTGAATATGCAGTTCTATATATAAACAAGATGGGATTGCGGACAGATTGTGGAATAATCCAAAGCCTGGGCAATGGAAACCTGTGTATAAGCATGCAATGCAGAACTGAAGAGATCAGGCAGCCATGGACGAGCAGAACCATGGAGAAATCTTAGCGCATGCCCTGATCTGAACTGCAGCAGAGCAAAATAAAAGGTCAGAACAGTTACTCTAGGGTGCTTTAGAAAAGACTGCTTTTACGTGTCTTCACACAGCTAAAAGGAGGGACATGGGAGACTTTTGTTGAGAGACGTCAACTTTTCCAGTGTTCATGTGATACAATTCTTAGTATTTTAAAAGGAAGTTCTCAGAATCTATGCCAGCATTGACTACTGGTGGAGAACACAACATATCCAAGGTAAAACACTTCAGTGTTAATATAAATCACTCCCAAGAATTGTTACTACAAATCTAGAAAACTAATGTTTAAAAAGGATATCAAGATTAACAGGTAAGAAATAAAACATCTTAATACTTAGGACACCTAACAACCTCAGCCCTGTTCTGAGGTGATACTGCGAGAGGGAATACCTATCAGCTTCCTCACATGCTAAATTTTCTTTTTATGTTCCCAAGTTAAACGAAAGCAATGATGCTGTTGTTAGCATTATTGAGGTATTAGGGGAAAAAATTCCCACTGGGAGAGCACTGGTCCTCCTCTTCCAAGAAATTACACCCTAAAATCTTGGCTGAATGTCCTATCTCTCACAGCCAGACTTAGCCACTCCAAAATACTTTCTGAAAAGTGGGTACAAGCCAAAGGCCTCAGCAGCTTTCCCACTCATCCTACTCCTCCTGCCTTTCCATGCTGCCATGGCTTAACAGAATAGAAGTGGTTGGGGGTACACTCATGTGAAAGGCACTTGGTGGACTGCAGACTAAGGAAAGCCTACAGAAAGGCAAAGCAACTCTCGTCAGCCATCATCCGAGTTTCTCCTTCATGTTGGTATTACTTCAGTTTAACAAATCTCACTCACACTGCTGTGTCCTCCATCAGGAGGAGTGTCAGAAACCATTAACCTTGGTTAAAGCTGAAACGCCAGTGGGAAATGCTGCTTGGGCCCAGGACAGAGCTTCATTTTGGTGGAGCTTCATTTACATAGGGACAGAAGGAGCATTTAGCGAAGATGGTCATAAAATGATGGAGAGCCAGCAAAACACTTGGTACACTTATCTTAAGAAAAAACTTTAAAAGAAAAGGGAGTTCTCCCAGCTGAACACAGGAAGAGGGGGAAAAGGCTATGTGAAACATTGAGCATGAGAGTGTTTACTGTTTAATTATTATCACATCCAGTAAAATTATGCTTCAGGTGTATTCTCTAGAAGTACCCACAACTTCACAGAACCATTCATACTTCCATTCAGGAGAAACGAAACCCCACTAACAAGCTGCTCTGGTGAAAAGACATAATGGCACTTTCCAAAGTGCCTCTTGGTAGAGGAGACCCTGCAGAACATAATTCTCTCTGGAGCTGCTCGGAGCCTCTGGTGGGGTCCAGAAAATCAGTGTCCTCACCACCCTGCTGAACCCATGGCTGCTGTCTCCAGCACAGCTGCACCAGGGGGGAAGCACAGCCCCTTTTTGCTCTTCCCAGACATGGTATCCCACCAAGCACAACCTGTGGCAGACCCAGCTATTCAGATTTCAGGGTTTCTCCTCATTTGGTCCAGCAAGACTTTGGTCAAAACTATTTAAGACAATGCAAGTATTGCAGCAGGAAACTTGCCACACAAAGACTAATGAGTTCTGGCCAGTTTTAATCATGAATTCAATTAACATTAGGTTCCCAGCAGGACTATTAACTTCCTCCTCCCAGAAATACAGATGCTATTACTGTTTTTTGTCAGAGATCTTTCTCCCCTCATGCACTTCCCCTAGTATGCAGGTTATCACCAGAAGCAGTCACTGTTAGCTGCAAGCATCTCTTTGGGGATGCTGTGTGGATTTTAACCAAGCTCCAGAGGAGGCCCAGCTGTGGGGCTGTGAATTTACACCTCAGCCCAGGTCAATCTGAAAGTGCAAGACTGTACAACTACTTCTTTAAAACCGAAAGTGAATCTGTAAATTACATGAACAGTGGGCACTTAATGATCACACCACAAAGACATCAAACAACTCTACTTTTCTTTGCCTCTACGAAGCAAGCATGTAACTGCTTCAGATCCCTGGCAAATTTACAGGGATTCCATCCTGCTGTGCTTTAGGATCCATTTACTCTGCGTAACTTTAGGTCTGTAACACCAAAAAATATTTCCTCCACTTGCTAGAAGGTGACAGAGACCAATATATGAAGATTGGAAGCTCAACAAAATGACTTGTACATAGGCTGGTGGCTTTCACTACTTCTGAACACATGGACAGCCACAGTAACCCTAATACATATGTATATAAAATATATATTTTTGAAGAGGTCTTGTAAAATCAAAAGAGCAGCTCACTGCTTAAAGATCTATTGACCCAAGTTGGTCCTGTTTCGAGCAGGCTATTGGCACAACTTCTAGAGGTCCCTTCCAAGCTCTATCACTGAATGTAGATCAACTTGCAGACATCTCTATTATAAGGAGATACAGGAAGATACGCAAAACAATCTTGCTCCCCATGGCCTTTTTGTTTTTGTGTTTGGAGGGAGAAGGGGACTGAGAGGAAGGCAAAGGACAAAGCAATGAAGAAGTCTTGCACTAACCTTTTCACAGGGGCTGAGGGAAAAGGTGAATTTGAACCGTGCCAGAAACCTGAGAACTGAGATAGTCACGTGTAAGAATGGAGAGATTCTACATGCCAAAATTAGCCTGGAAACTCCACACGAGGCACAGCACTCCAACGACTCATTTAGGCACCACCAGTTGGCAGGTGCTTCCTATCCTGCACCTCAGTCTGGGCAAAGCGATAAACACATACAGGGGGTATTTCCTGCATTTCTTAATGACTTTCAGTTTTTGGTCAGATCCGTTGGTTTTTTTTTTTTTTTTTTTTTTTAAGTAAGATTCCCAACAACTCAGTAACAGAATTTCCTCAGGAGCAATCAGGAATAACAGCTGATTCTGTGCAAGCCTTCAGAAGACCTCAGCAACAGCACTTCAGGGTTTGTGTCCAAGAAAGCAACAATTTTGTCTGAGGTTTGCTGTGATGTGGTGTTCGGTCACTGAGTCCCCAGAAACAAAATGACAAAGGAAAAGGTTTACACACATCCCTGAAGTTCAAAACCATGAGGTTTCGTACAGCAGTGGAAACAACAGTGCTTTACGTTAGATAAAGTTCTAATTATTCTAGTGCCAGTGGCCAGCTTAGGACAACATGCTCTCAGCATCAGGAGCATCTCAACTGACTGATTAAAAAGGGAAAAGCAAGAGGATGTTACTGTTGCCACGCCATCTGCTATGCTTCCTACTCCTTCCTTATTTCCACTGCCCTGGGTAAACAGGGACTTGAACTTAAAGCAGCAAGTGCTGTGGTGTACAAATTGTTCTCAGCGGGAACATGAAAATGGACTCAGATGTGGTAGTCAAACAACAAAAACAATTGCCAGATCTACAAGAAGAGAGAGGAGTCAGCCCAAGCTGCCTTCCCCGTGCCATACCCACCTACCCAGAGGGTGAGTAGATCTGCTTTGCAAAGCACTCCATCTGTGAGTGATGGCAAAGAGCATCATCTGAAAAACAAAAAGAGCGCTGTCTACAGCGTCCCAGAAGTACGGTTTCTGTGGGTAATCTCTGTGACACATAACGTCTTAGCTCAGGATATCGACTGCACCTCTATTTGAAAGCTGGTAACATATAAAAGCGATGGTTTTTGAGGACCACAGTCTCCACTTGTACCGTCAGTCAGACTCCAAGTAATATTGCTATTGGAAGCACTTTTTCCAAGAGTAAAACCAGAAAGATCAGAATGGCTGGTACAGCCTGCACAGGTCCTCCAAGAC
Organism: Penelope pileata; assembly: GCA_013396635.1. Taxonomy (NCBI): domain Eukaryota; kingdom Metazoa; phylum Chordata; class Aves; order Galliformes; family Cracidae; genus Penelope; species Penelope pileata. The sequence continues at coordinate 324,797 of WBMW01000210.1, read as the reverse complement.
ACCCTTCCCTGGAACAGTTGCAAACACCTCTGTCCTACTGTCCTACCCTTCTCAGAAAACTGTAACCTCCTTGTCTTTCAAGGCTGTACAAAACAGCCCAGATCACACTCGTCTTAAGACTTAACCATGGCAAATACATGTTTAAACAAGAACATTCTGTTCCTTGGTGATGGGATCATGAGTAGTGCCCACACAAATCCATGTATCAAACCCATGCTGGTGGTACCAGGAAGAAGAGTTCATCATAGAATTTTTGCTTTCCAAAACTGTTTTTCCCCAATTTCACTGTCATCCAGACCACATAAAGAGGTGATGTAATCCAAGCAGAAAAATCTCGCTGGTTTCTGAACTTCTTCTTTAACTCAAGATAAATGTCCATGTACCTAACTGTCCCCTGTACCCCCGCCTCTTTCTGGAGTGACAAGTGCAGTCTCAGCACAGGACTAGGGGTTTCTCTCATCCAGTAGTAAACAACCGTAACGGCTGGAATTCTTACAGAAAAAATCAGATCATTTGCTTAACTTCATGAGCATATCTGTCAAAGCAGCTATCAATGCAAGGACTCAAATGAAGCAAGAATAGCTGCAACCAGCTTCGACCAACTACACTGGTCTTGCTTGCATCTACCTGTACTTCACGCTCTCTCTTCCCATGATGACTGACAACTGCAAATCCCAGGCACTCAGGCCAACGAATCACTTAACTCCCATGCTAACCTACTCTTATTAAAAATGCCTTCTTGACCACAACTGCTTCCAAATTTCAATCCCTGAAAGCAGGATTGGTCCAAATGTGGGACGGGCCACAGTATGCAGCAATGTCCCTTTCCGGTGACTCACCACATGCACAAGGACACTTCAGTGCTTTGCCCCTGCCTCAGGAGGCTGCAGGAGTGACCTACATATGCAGGTATTTGAAGCACTGCATTGTTTTCAGACATTTTCTCTTAGTGCTGCAGTCAACAAACCAGAGCCAGCTGCACTCCTGATTCCAAACTGTTATTTAGGTTCTGCTCTCTCAAGTCCCTGGGCCAGCAGAGGGAGCACAAGCACACTCACAATTCCTGCACTAGGAACTGCGGCAACTCACTCCATGTTTCTCCTAACAGCAGAGCTGACTCTACGAATGACAGCCACCACAGACAACTGTTTCAAGTGAAGCCCAGAAAGGAAAAAAGCACCTCTTTCAATGACTGTCAAACAGGAAAGGACAAAACTCCAAACAGAATAAGTGTTACTTTGGGAGTTATGCAAAGCGTTTTGCAAATATTCAAACATAAAGTAAGGAAAAAAAGATGGAGTGAGATCTGCCAGCATTTGTAAGAGTGGATAAATAGGCTTATCTTTATCATTTGTCCTCATTCCGGAAAATAGCCATCCTCTACACACATCCTTGTTTTAGTTCCTGCCATTGAAACTGGCTCCAAAAGGTTCTCAACATAGCAAATGCTGAAAGAGCACAAGTAAAACCTTTATGGAAGTGGCTGTGTTGTTCTGGTTTGTTTTTCTGTCACACAAAACAAGGAGTGTTTGATGGCCTCTCTCTAGAACACAAAGTCCCAAAAAGAAAGGCAGAAGAGAACTGGACTCACCTCATCCAGTTTGCTTTGGTTTCATCTGTCCCATCGATGGATTTGTAGCGGTTGTTCTTGTCAACAATCTGCAGAAGAGAATAGATGCAGCAGGTGAACTGGCCGATTCAGACAGAGGAAGTCTTCAACTTTCAAATCTGCTTCAGCTCCAGCCTCAAGTCAGAACATGAAACTATACCATGAACCTAAGCTTGCCTTGGTCTACAGGCTGCCGCACTGGATATTTGTATGGAGGCTACTGAGAACTAAGAGACTTCTTACCGTGTACAAATATCTGTAACACAGCACTGTGGATGCAGCCAACAAAATGGTTAAGCCTCAAGATACAAAAGATTAACTTCCCTTTCAGGGCAGAGCTGAGACACATTTATTTCACAGACAGAAGAATGTGAGCAGCATTTCATACCAGAAGCTTTCATTTTTTCCCACCTAGAATTCAAGTCCCACATCTTATTTCTCACAATAATTAATTTCTGTTTATCTAGTAATATCTCTAACTCACAAGCTAACAGAAGCCTGCAGTACTAGGGTAAAAAATATGGGGTCTGGTGCTGGATACTGCATGTAGACCGGTTCCTGATGGACTGGGAGAAATGCATCTCCTCTTCCCTGGCCCCTTGGGCCACCTACTCTGCTCAAGCTGGACGGGAGGGATGCTGGAGGCTCGAGAGAGAGATCTGCAGTCTAGATATAATCTTTCCTCCATCCTCAAAGAGATGATCAGAGAGAAGAAGGTACCCAGGCCTCTTTTGAGTCTGGGCAGAGATGGAAGAACATGGTGAGAGGGAGAGGAGAAGTAAGTTCCGCTTCCTACAGCCGTGAACTGAACTCAGGTGTCATGGCACCTGATCTCCTTTCACTCATCTTTTCTCTGAAGACACTAATCATTATGGCAGGTCTATTTTTGCCTATTGCCCACATGTGTCAGTAGAAGAGCTTCAGGGAAGGAGAAAGATGGCAAAGCTCTGGTCCATGGACCACCGAGTCCCAGCTCTGGGCTGGAAAGTCACTTTGTCAGGGAGATACCTCACTTACCAGCCACGAGAAGAATCCTGCGGACTTGTCTTGGCTAGAGATCTGCCCCTCATATGGCCCAAAGATGTGACCTTTGGGGATCACCTCATTCATACAGCGCACGTCGTTCTCCCCGCTGGGCTCTTTCACAACCTCCATGCCAGGTGGGATGGTCAGTGCTGCCCGGTCAGGGATGCCGACAGGCACCGGTGTGTCAGAGACGAACACTGGGGGGCCGTGGTTGGGGCATTCATCCACGAAGTACTCCTGGCAGGACTCACAGACTGTGGAAGCAAAGGGATCAGAGGTTAGGTCAAGTAGATGTGACATCCAGGCCAGCATGTACAACACATGGCACTGAGGCCAGCTCGCCTCAGCTCCCTGTTCTATCCCTGGCTCAGCCAAGGCCACAGGAGGGGCTGGAGTGACAGGAGGGGCTGGCCCCCTACCTCAGATCTGTAGCCCTGGTCACCACGCAGACTTGCCACTTACTTCATCACATCTCTCAGCAATTGCTCCGTCCCAGCTCCCGTGTGCCCATTCCAAACCTGTGCACTCTGTTACAGAGATGGCTTCTCATCAGGCAAGCACCAGTGGTGCACACTGATTCGCCACTGATAGCTCCATGCACAGAGAAACCTATTCATTGTCTGCAAGGACAGAGCAGGGAGACCCCTAGTGATCACACACCAGAGGAGAATGAAAAATCAATATCTCTGAAGAGAAATAGACTCATGCTATGTCCTTTGTCTGGTGCTTTGGAGACAGAAATGCCACCCTAGGCACTGGCCCTGCAGCCAAACAGGGACTCAGGCCTACAATACTGAGGGTATGCCAATGTAACCAGAACTTGTCTTCTTTCCCAGAATAATGGGAAAGAGCTGTTGTTCATACCATGCTCCCTTTATAATTTCAGGACACAAACCTTTGCGTTTTGCAGATTCTTGGGACTTTTTCATGTCACTCAGTCTTGTATTTTCATGTTTCTAGCGCACTTACCCCACCTCCCTATGACTGCACAGCCCCACGATCAACAAGTCACTTTTGTGCAACAGCTCCCCTGTCAAATGTGTCGTCTTAGGACAGAGTAGGAACATTTGTCCTGAGCCTTTTCCTTCCCTGCCTCCTGCCCCAAGCCAAAAGGTTGCCAATTAGGCAAGCCTGAACTCTGTACAAGCAGAGGCCTTACTATTTTCCCACTAACAAGACACTTACACCAGAAATCCACTTGCTGGAAGCTCTTGGTCATGATCAAATCCCGTTTCCCTTTCAGTTTCTTGGGCTCCACATCCATGGACTGTGGATCAGGCCTTCCAGAGCTGAGGAGAAAACAACAGGAAGACAACTTTAACCTAACAAAACCTAGGAAATCAAGCAGGGAGGAACAAAGGCAATGAGGCCACGGGGGCTGAACAACTCAGCTCCCAAAGCTGTAGCAGAGAAATGATCAAACTTGTCATCTAAGCTCCTGAAAGCCAGTGCTTGAAACACCTTATGGCTAAAACCTACAGGAGTTAGTCACTTCAGCTAGAACACCTCCATGCCTGACACACTTGCCCATCCTGGCCCATCCCATCCACTGGAGATGGGCAGAGGAAATTCCCACCAGCAGAAAGGCTGCACTGCTCTGCTACAGCCCCAAAATGTGTTGGCCAAAGGCAAGGCATGGCCTCCCACAAAAGCCAGCAACACATGGCTGGATGTGAACTAGAGCATGTAGCAGACACATGCCTAGCACGAGTGAGTGACCATCCCCGCCACACATCTCAAGGAAGATCTTAGAAGTGAGAGTTTTAGCAACTTTGCAAGGTACAATAATACCCCTCATAACAAAGTTTAAGCTAAGGGAGAGGCAGAGAGAAGATGCGACAGTGCATCTGACCAAAGCTCATCTCCCTACCAAGGTTGTCCATACTCCTGGTCCCGGTGCGGAGAGCAGGCCTCTGTTTTTATTGTCACCATGTCTCCTAAGGAAGCCTGGGTCTGGTTCAAACAGTCCTTCAAGTTTTCACTCATGTTCTGAAAAAGAAGGAAGGAAAGGAGACGAAAAGTGAGCAGCCAAGAAATCACAACCTTCCTCCTCAAGGTGAGGATCTAGCCAGCAGGCTTCCCCACAGCACCACGAACAGCCATCACACCAGTGCTGAGGCACCCATGCACACACATAGGTGGAAACCTCTTCCTGTGGTGGGGAGGAAACAGCAGTTCAGTCGCAGGTCAGGTGAAGAATGTGAGATACCATGGAGCAAGCTGAGGCACAGGGAATGTGAAATATGCTCTACTGAAAATGTTACATGTGAAATTTAAGACTGATCGATGGGCTGTGTTACTAAAATGCTGAGCATGATTATTTCAGAGCAGGTCTTTGCAGACAGAATGCCAAGAAAGAGGAATACAGGTGGTGGTGTGAACCAGGCCCTGTCTATGAATATAACATATGCCAGTCTCCTTCTGGGGACAGAGCAAGGTATATTACAGCTCTGAAGACAGAGCTTTCTGTGTGCTCTGGACACCTTTGACAAACAGGTAAGTGCCTACAGTGCCCTGCAGGACTCCAACCCAATTGCACAAGTCATGTTCTTCATCTTCCTATCCCTTGCAGTGAATGGATCTGAGCAATCATCACTCTTTTGGAACACAGGCTGCCATAGCAAAAATGCTTCTCCCTCAGCTCCCCACAAGAGCCAGGAACCACTTAATGATGAAAGGCAGAAAGCTTCAAACTTATTACTCCCCAGACCCCTTGCCACAGGGTGCTGTTGAAGAGAAAATATTGCTATGGAAAGTGATGATAATCCAGAATTAGTTTAGTTAATGTTAAGATTTTTTGGAAGGGCCACTAAGAATCAGAGCATCATAGCCTGAGAGAAGGAATAAAGCAGAGAGCTGCTCATCCCTTCATTCCGTTCATCTTAAGATCTCCTCTAAAGCACATTAACTGGCTCTTCTCAGACCTGATACCAAACTGGACAGGCTTCACAGCTGCTCCCCCAAAGTTTCCTACGAGTCGCCCTTTTCTACATCTGCTGCCTTATGAGAAGCAATGCATGCACAGCACCCAATGGAGGGGCCTCAGCGGCTGAGCAGCCTCTTTCTGTCAAGAAAGCTGGAGGAAGAGCCCATCCTCATCAAAACTTGGCTCTAGACACTCTAAAATTTGCGTTCTTAGGCCACAAATCCCTGAGGACAGGAATTCTCTTATGCCACACATGCCTGTGGAGAACTGAGCACTATGGAAATCTGGTGTGCATTTGTACCCTGTTTACAATAAGAAGGAAGTCTACTCCCAGCCTTTGCAGCTCTTCTTTGTGCCAAGGGACAAATGATTAATCTTTCCAGACCAGCTTCTCACATGCCAACGTACAGTCTGAAAGACCTTTATCACGGGTGTACCAAGGAAGCACTGGTTAATGTTCATACAGTGCTCAGAAAGCAAAGCCTCAACATAGGTACAACCAGACACACACGAACATGCACACTTTTAAGTGACTGCTTTCATCGATGTCCAACATAAGATACATTTTCTTTCAGAATTACTGTAGACAGTCAGAAGGAAAGTGGTGGGGGTGCCTCAGCATTTCAGCAGGCCGAGCCCCCGGTCTGCGTACTGAAGAGGGAGAGCAAGGCCCTCTGGTCCTGTCTCTACTGGAGCTGCAGGCCATGGCTACTGGCTTTCCTGGAGGAGGAGCAAAGGCCTTCCTGAGAAGTCTGCAGAAAAGCAGCTCAGGACAAAAAAAGCAGCAGCTGAGTGTATGTGTGTGTGGGGAGTGCTGCTTAAAGAACAGAGAGGAAAGGACGCTGCCCCACAGCTGCCCAGCTGCGGGGCCTGTGCTGGCGCAGCCGAGGCAGACACCGGCAGTGGGGCAGACGTTCTGCAGTGAACACTGTCGGAATAAAAGCTTGGAGGACAGGGCATCTGGAATTTAAATGCCCACAAAACCCAAGGCTTTTGAGTAGGAAGAGCTGCAGACATATGCCCCTGTGAGCAGACAATGGCTTCCTCTTCCTCAAAGGATTCCTGCGTTATGAAGCAACGGGGACCCCAGGGCTGTGCAGCCTGACCTGCTGCGCAACGCAGGCAGTGGCACTTCCTCGAGTGAATTCCTGGTTAAACAACAGCATACCTCCAAGAAGAGGAGGGGGGCAGGAAGAAAGCAATCTAGTGTTGATTTTTACAAAAGGAGGTTCCCATTTCACTGTACAGCATACTTTCCAGCCCTTCATTCTTATGGTCCTCCCCAAACTCGCTCCAACTTATCAGCAACATTCCTGAGCAGCACCGACAGCCGTATTCCTGCACGGGCTGAAGCAGTACCTTGCACTGAGACACCACCCTCTCTGCTCAAGATTTCCACGTTTGCGTCCAAGTCCCGCATTTACCTTCTGGCCACCGTGCCCAGCTGGGATTTTGTGTCCAGCGAAACACCGCGCTGCTGTAAGAGTCCTAGCTGCTGCACAGCTCTCAGGCCACCTCCCCTGCTGGGCGCCCAGCTGCACCTACAGCCTTCAGGTAAAAGCCTTCAGAGAAAGCCGCTGCTTTCTCAACCAGTAGACATAAGATCACATCCCTGTCGTTAACTTGTTTCTTTTCATCATTTGTGACTCCCAGACTTTGTGTTGCCCACAAAGATCATCAAAATTAACTTTGTGTTTTCTTCCAGGACACTGATTGACTTGTTGATTAGCGCTGAGCCAAAGAAAAAATGAACCCCAACAGAACCTGCTAGAAATACACCTGAACAAGCATGGCTCTCTTCTTGTTGTCACACTGCAAGCTTTCATTTAGTTGGGTCTTTGCTTATCCACTGCGACACGTTGAATCATTCTACCTGCTTATTCCAGTGACCCGTTGGTACAATTTCCACGCATTAAAGACTCAAGGCATACCAACACTTTTACCTTCACTGAGCAGAACCATAGCAATATCAGGAAAATAACAGGATGTTTGAAAAGACCTATTTGCCAAAAATCCGTACAGATAGATCATTACAAATAATGCCCCTTTAACCATAACCAATCAAACCCCTACCAGCCATTATATTATTTTACCAAAAGCCTACATCAGACAGAAGGTAGCCTAAAATCCCATTTTGGCCAGATTCAACTTGGTATTAGCTTACTTATTTATGACTTCATCACTAGTGCAGAACATTTTTTTCAGTCTAACTCATTATAAATACATTTAAAAAAAAATGTTTTTAGTGTTCATGGCCCGTAGAGACCCGTTCAGCCAGAACTTTTAAAATCCCTCAACTCAAGCTAGCCAAAAGAGCTAACTTAAAAATGTTCTGCTTTAGTAGCTGTTGTTTAGTTATTTCCCAAGCTACTGTTACAACAGAGAGCATTACACTGCTGCCCTAAATGGCTACCTAAGTTGGATGATGATACTTTTCCTGGAGTTACAGGAAAGAGACACTGACCTTTTCTCTAGTTCCAGGTGTCAGTAGGTGACCCTGCTTTTAGGATTCTTCTAGTATCTGACGAATGTAAAGCTGTTCTTAATCTTACTGTCTGCTGTTTCTACTTTCTTGCCCTTTTTCTCCTAGTTTTCCCCAATTACAAGACTCCAATTCATATTTTACACTTTTCATTCCCTTCGCTTCATTATTTGGGCACTTTTTATAGCTGTGCATGTTTTTACATCTGAAGTTCCTTTGAGGATTTCAGATAACAGAGAGAAGCAGCATGTAAGCATTAGCAGAGCGGGCTGCTTCAGCTGCCTATTGAAGGCATTCCCTGGACACACACGTCCCCGTGGCCACCAAGACGGTCAGTCAGTCCTCCTGACGTTAGCGTGCACACAGCCTACTGCAAAACCCCAGCAGCATGTCAGAAGTCAATCCCTAGGTTGGAGGGATGCTGTGAAGACCCAGATTCTGTTTGCACACAACAGCAAGGCTGTTGGACGTGGCCGTGGCGTGAGGCACAATATCCTCCAGCAGGCCTGAGACACTAGGGTGGCTGTTGCACATCCCAAGAGGCACAGGCAGTGCCACGTAGTCTCAGCCTGTCTCATTACAAAGTAGGCAAGAACCTGTAACCCTGCTGTGCGACACATGTTAAGATCTCCAGTGGCTTTACCACGTTGCTAACAATAAAGGAAACAGAAAACACAAGCACATCTGAGCTGTTAATCTCAAATGTGTGGAAAAAAAAAAAAATTCAAATGGGTTTAAGCATGAACGAACCTGTAAATTCCTGTCCTGAAGAACGCCGCCTTTATCACTGCCCCTCTTGTAGTTATTAGTTAACTGCCACAGACTCTTATCTGCACGGATCAGGCTCCAAACAGAGCTTTAATTTTACATTTTACTGGCACATTTCCCAGATTTGGACATTCTTGCATGTGAAACAGCCATATAGGAATCCATCCCCTCCTCAGTACGCAGCTCGTTCCCTCTGCTTCTCACTGCTGGCCTTCTAGAGGTCACTGCCTCTTCTTTTAGGAAAGATCTTGCATAGCCTGTATAACATTTCAGACCGTGGCCCCATGCTTACAGATGGACTTCAATTCATACACTTTTTCTGCAGTTGCATATTATTACCACAAATAGTAATCCAGAGCACTCAGCTACTGACAAGTCAAGAAGGGGAATAAAGCACCGCATTCAAGGCTCTGAGCTGCCCCCCAACAGCCACAAATAACACGGGGAGACTGTTCTCCTCAATCTGCACTCACATACATGGTGCTTGGCCAATCCAATCATTTCAGGTTGCTTTATGAAGCATCAGCGGGCTACACAGCCCATGGACATTCACACATTGTAAACCCCAAGAGATCCCACAGAACGAGAGTGAGAACCTGACTGTTCCGAGGAGGATCCTGTCCGAAGACAGACACTAACCCCACACCGTGATAGGACAATTGCTTCCAGGTTAACCACTGCCAAGCCTTGGCTTAATGCTACCCTGACAAAGAACTATGATGTTCCTGTGGGTGAAGCTGCCCTGTGGCATGGCAGAGCAGCGTCCCAACATGGTGACACGGGTGGCCTGCGCCCTACTTGCTGCAAGGCCAGCTGGTGAGTGCTGGGCTCTACCCTAACAGCCACAGAGTGGCTGAATACAACCTTGTGGGGTGGGAGGCAAGCAGGGGCACTCACAAATTCAAACTTCACTAGTGAGAATTATAGGGCCTAGGCCATCTTGGATTTGAGCAGCATGGGCTGCAGACAGGACTTGGTTAAATTGTTGCCGATTACTCCACTACAGTCAGTAGCTATAAACTTAGCATTTCCTTGGAGTTTTCAATTCTCAAAACATTGAAGGAGATCAGGACCACAAGATAACTGGAAACACCATCAATTTTGCTGCAGCTTTTTGAAGACGTTTTGAGAACATCCTTTGAAATCATAGGACTTACACCTGTTTTAAAGCAGGGAAGGCTGTGAGTTTCAATCAGCTGCTCAAGATCAGCAACTGTGATGACAAACAGCATTTGGGTGTCAGGACACCACCTTCCCAGTATCACTCCCACTGCAGACTACCAGGGGACAGGGAAATTCCTGTTTGCCAACCTGGAACTCCTCCTTTCATTTCAAGTAGATGCAAGACACTTTCTCTCTGTTGTTCTTACATGGTTCGTTAGCAAAACACATCATTGAAACCTGCCGTGAGCTACCTCAGGATAAACATATTTCAGAGGGAGAAGACAGAAAAGAACCTCTGAAATAATCCCTTAATTAGTCTAAATTAGTCTGTCTTACTGAGCTCATGGTGACTTCTGGTCAAGGTGGAAAATGCTGCTGAATTTACAGGATTTGACAACAAATTTTGCATTATGGTCAGTCCAGAGCATTTGCCCTTTGCTGACCAAAGAGCATGAAGCTAGGGTCATGGATCAACAGAAGCCTCTGCAAACTGGATGATCTGGTGCAACTCCTATACATTAAGTGTTGAGTAAGGACATACTTGCACAGCAGGATGCTGACAAAGTAAAGCTCCCATGCAACCTAGGTCTCTGAAAGAGAGTAGCGTGCTAGGGAGCAAAAACAGCTGCTCACTGCAGCTAGAACAATTTGCAAGAGACTTGTGCGTTTTAAAATACACTGAAAATAATTCTCTTAAACTGGGAACTTCTCATTTACAGTGTATTTGGATCCCATAGTTTAAGGGCAGAGGGGAGAACTAGGTCAACCTGACTGATCCCCTGCAAGTCACATGCCCTTACCTTTAGCCTGTAAGTGGGACAAAATCTCCTCATGTAGCAAGAGGAAGAAAAGCCAACAGAAGTTCATTTCAATTGTTAATCGCTGTTGCTGACAAGTTATGTATGAATCTCTCTAGTTTTGGGCACCAGTCAGCAGTTATTTTAAAGGGCCCTGCAACCTCGTGGAAAAGGCTGAAATGCCCAGTGTGTTGGGGGGCTGCTTTGAGCAAATGGAAAGAATTGCTTCCAGGGTTAATGGCTGTAAGAAACCTCACCATCTTTGGTCAGGACTGCTAGTTGCACTTCTTTGCCTTTGGCTTCCTCAACATAAATATACACCTACGTGTATGAAGTTAAACAGGAACAAAAATCAGGCACTAAAACAAGATGCCATTCCCCCAGTGTTTTTTTCCCCAAGGACAGAATGAGAACTCAATCAAGTGACAGACATAAGCGTTGTTCCTTAAGGCACTACTGAAAGGTGTTTGGATGGTAACAGTGATAAGCACTGAACAAAAACATATACAACTGAGCACTGGATACATCCCCATGCAGTAACTTTGCAGCTTTCAGCAATTTTTGTTGTTCTTCTGTGTCACTGTTCCAATTTGCTCTACATTATTTTAAGATGCTGGCACCAGAAAGCCATGCTGATGTAGGACTGAATCTGAAGTAAACATAAGGACTACAGACATAAAACTGCCTCCTTGCCCCTATTCACTACCTCCCTGGTGGTGCATCCACACTCACAGCACTCTTTTTCTGCTATGACCTGGCACAGAGCTCTGCAGAGCTGCCTGCCCATTCTGACCCCTGTGCCCTTCGAAGTGACAGCTTGGGACCTCCCATTTCACAGATCACGTTCAGGCCATCCCTCTAGGTTCATAAAACCATTTTCATACAGACAAGTGGAGAGTTATCTCAGCGGGTCCACGTACCGAAACTGACTGCATTACTCTGCATAGCTGTCCTATCCCCATCAACAGTCACAGTTCAACAAATGTGTTTCAGCTACACATTTCACCAGTGGTGAGTCACACTTTCTTCTGCATCACTGAGTAGATGTCAAACAGAATTGGCTTCTCTCTTCCCTCACTAGAAGGGAAGGGTCATCAAGTCTACTTCTTTAAAAATGCAGGCTCCACATATCATGTTGCAGAGACTCTTCTGTAAAATGATCAAGCTCTAGCTTAAAATAGCTGGATTATACGCTCCCCTCATCTAATGGGGCAATGCCAGAGACTTGATCTTTCAACGGTGAAAAACCATTTTCTACACTCATTTTAAAGTTAATCCACAAGCAGTTGATTTATTTGTGTGCTAATACTGTCCTTTAGCTCAGAGCATCCTTCACCCTCCTCACTGTTTATATTGCCTCTTCAGTTTATTTATTGGATGCTGACTCCCCATCAATCACTACCTTTAGCTCCTAAGCCACTAGTATTTCACTGGTATACTCTGGTGTTTGATATTAATTGGGTTCTCATGCACTGTTAACTGCCTTATGTAAAATCTAAGTATATCACATCAACATAGCTTTCTTTAAACCAACTGCAAGCTTCGCAAAGGACAAAATCCTGTTTGAGAAGTACAAGGCACTTTCCATAACACCGAGTTTCAAGCCTTAATCACTCTACATTTACTCAAGGCTGGTGGCATGCCACGCGACTCATCATTTCCTTGGCCATCCGCATGGCCATTCTCAGGACCGTCCCAACAAGATCACTCTTCCAGCTTCCTAGACCTCCTGTGACACATGAAGAGACATGAAAAATGAACATCTGCAAGCTCAAGATACCTCCTCGTTAATCTAGTGCTTGCTTTGCTTCAGAGGAATGTGCTCCAACGCCCTTCTACTACTCTCATCTGTAGAAAGACAGAAAGGCTGGAGGGAGGCCACGCTCGGCACCAGGCTGAGCCCCGCAGCTCTGCGTTCCTCTGCTGTGCTGGGAGAGGGAACAGACCCCTGCCAGAGGTCCTTTAATGTTCTATAAGGCGTGCGCAGGAAACTCAAGCCACTCTGCCGGGCCCTGCCGCTCTGGGACCCCGCTGCAGGCCAGGCTCTCCCCAGCCAGCCCAAGCTCTCCGTGGGCTGGCCATGGCGGTGCTTCACCATGTTTAACATCAGCAGAGGTAAAAAGGGAAAGGGAAGGGAAGGGAAGGCGCGGGGGCGGGCAGGAAGCGAACCCCAGACGCTGCTTTCTAAATAGCAGATGTGGCTATTCTGGCTAGCAAACTTCCACTTTAATTTCTAACCCACAGAGATGGGAAATGATTCATGAAAAATCAACAGGATAAAATTAGCTGGAAGGCAGAGAGATAATTCATGCAACCCAACCGTCACGGGCTGAAGTGCCAGCACTACCAGCGCTGCCTGGCATTGCAGCCTCCGGTGCCCTTCAGTGACTGGCACCCGGCCAGCGATCAGCCGCACATATATTTCCTTAGTGTCTAAATTAGCCCCTCTGGAGAGCTCATCCATCTTACTGCAATACAGCCTTTCACTCAACGCTTTCTAGAAGCTGTTTTTTTTTTTTTTTTTAACGCTACCTGCGGTACTCCAGTTCCTTTCCTCCACTGGTGAACGTTTCGTGGTGGTGGGTGGGACGGACTGGCAGCACAGACAGGCTTGCACACACGTGGCCAAGCTATGCACGAAATTCAAACCGCCCGACTGAGTCAGAAAGTTCAGCGTGTTTCACCAGAGTGCCCTTTTCCTGCACAAAGCCAGCAACGTTCTCAGCAGCAATACCCAAGAACGGCTCTGCTTTTATACACACTGGTGATTTTTGAGAAACTGCCCCTAAATTCTGTTACGTGAAAGCACAAACCACAATTTCATCCTTGATACAGCCACATGACAAGGGGTTTCTCGAGCAGCTGGTGTTACCTACAAAACACATCCCACAGCTCATTACCCTGAAGGCAGGTGAGACACCCCCAGCCCTCCATGAGACCTCAGGGCTTCCAGCAAAGGCCCTTCTCAGCACCCCAGCAACAAGCTTGGGAACCAGGTGCCAAAGCCTCTGCAGCAGAGAGCGCTGACCCCTCCGGGCAGGCAGTCCCGGCTGCAAGGAGGGTGGCCATTCTAATGGGACCTGTGGGGATAGACACAACACCAACATGAAATCTTGCCCTGGTACAGCCTGTCCACCTGATGCCTGTTCATTTCTCTTGAAGGATGTCACACGACGGCTCCTCTGTGTCTGTCATACGGGTTTCACTCCACCTGGGCTACAGGACATGGCAAGTGGATCCTTTCTTTTCTACAGATCCAGCCTTCCTTCTGCCACCACCCCCGGCCCCCAAGTTGTGTGCATGTAAAATGAGAAGGTAGGAGTAAATCAACTGTTCCTAAAATTCTAACGAACTAGCTCACCCCCTGAAAAGCACTAACAAACACAGCGGGCAGAACGAGAATAAATCAACTGCTCTACAAAATGCAGTGAAAGCAAAAGCAAGAACCATATTTATTTCTTCTCGTTTGTACCCCCTTGCAGGCCATTAGGGAGATAAGATCTTGCAGCACAACAGACATTATTCAGGGCTGGTAAATCTGTCTGCAGGTTACGGGCTCATATTACATGGCTTGGACGAGCACTGGCCAAGCACGGGTCACCCCGACCCTTTCCTTGGTGCAGGCAGCAGTCCAGATACTCCTGGTGTCTGATCTGCCAAGAAATCAGATATCCGTGTGCTGAATTCACCACCACCATCACTTGATCTGCACATTCCCTTCCATACGGAGAGGGGTGTTCAGACCCCGCATATCCTAATGCAGCAAAAAACTTTCCAGCAGGGGCTAAGCACCTCTGGTCCATCCCTTCAACACCCCCTCGTCAAGCGTATCTTCGACATAAAGGTGTTGGGTTGCACAGAAACAGCTAATCCTTTGCACTGTGCGCATTTCTAAAACACTGGTTAGTGGAAGCACAGAAGAAGTCATTCAGTTCCAGCCCAAGAAGAAGGAGCACGCTGCAGTGACTTCATGCAGGCAAGTGAGGGAGAGCACAAAAATTCACTGACTCCCCCAAGAGAACTCAAGGGCAATATTTAAACCTCTGACTGCAGACTGAGATCTGGTTAAAGAGAAACAAAACCGCCAGCAAAGTCTATCAGACCTAAGGAGCACATTACCCTCTGATGTAGTTGGTGCTAGCTCTCAACACGTCTAGGGGACGCATGCAGTAAGTGGACCCACCTTTCTGGAGGTGCTGTCTTTGCGACAGCAATGCAGTGCTGGCTGGTGAGGTCCTGTATGAAGCCAGGTCCTGCTGCGCACATCAGCCAGTCCCTCACTACGTGGCTTAGGAGAAATTTGTCAAGGAACAGAGCAACTTATCTATATACTGTACATAAGAAACTTTTCTGTGCAATCACAAGGGGAATATAAAAAAATCAGTAGATGAAAAGTTTCTATTCTTCAAAAGCTGACTGACCTCATTATGGGCTTAAAAACCCAAAAACAAACACTGCACGCCTAGATGAGTACATGACAACTCCAGAATGTATTTTATTGTTCACAGAAGTATGTCATCAGTACTGATTTTTCCTTCAGCCAGTTTCCAAGTGTTTTCATTAGTTTCCACTGAATGGATGAAAAGACTGGACTCCGCAAACTGTAGCATGTTTAACACTTGCATGAGCCTTTCCAAGCAAAATGTCTCCAATTTAAGCAAAGCAGCAAACCACATGAAGCAGCTTTGGAAAGAAAAAATTCAAGAACAACAACCTGCCAAAGACCCTGAAGTATAGAGACACCAGGATGTGAGGGGTTATCCCAACAAAGGTGCAAAGAGTGATGTGCTAGGGGGGAAGAGGTAACCCCAGGCAAACTCAGGACACTTTTCAAGGATGATGGTACATACGACTAGCCTGTTCAGCTATTTGAGTTCCAGTTGTAGGACTGCATTTAACTCCGCTCAGCTTACTAACGTATAGTTTACACAACACATTTTCAAAATAAAGCTTCATCGTACTGAGAGGGAACGCGCTGGACAATGTTTCAAGTCGATTATCAGCCTGGAAACAGATGATGCCCCTGACCAACGCCAGCTCCAATTACTGCCCTTCAACATGATACACAAGGAAACAGCGCTCACTGGGCCCTGCACACACCGCCCGCCCGCAGCGCTCCGACTCGCGCTCAGAAGGGTGCGAGCCGTGCTCCTGGCACACAGGTGAGCCCTGCCCGGGGAGCTGCAGAGGATGCACGCGAACAGACTCCAGAGCAAGGCAGGATGCTGCTGGCAGCCTGGAGGAGCTCAGCCTTGCCACTGACACTTATTTCTGTCCCTCCGCCGGTGAGCCCTTCCTGCAGCATGGGAGCTGGCTCCTGACAGAGAGCACCCGTGCACACTGAAGTTTGGAAATCCTTTGTCCATCAGCCTCAGCCCAAGGCACCTGTATCTTTTCTAAAACTCATCCTCCATGTTAACACTGTACCAGCTTAAATTCCTTCCCCAATAGCTCTTATTATCATGCAAGTGCCTAAAATACATTTCTCAGAGATAATGCAAAATTACACGCAACTACCAGCGTACAGAGCATGGTGCGGTTTGTCCACTAACAGAAACTAGATTTTCTGAGCAAAAAATGGAAGTAAAACTACCCTGGCTGAAAAGCCAAAGCCTATGGAGGAGAGAAGGAAGGGGGCAGAGAAACGAAACTGTTTGTCAGCGTGCTCAAATGGAACGACTTTGCGTACGATACCCTTCTGATGGGCCCCTTGTTGACGGCTGTTTGTGAGCGAGAGATTGTGCCGAAATGCTGCTCTGCAGTACGCATTACTGATTCCTCTCTGGAGGCTGCCAGCTCCTGCAGATTGCAGCTTAAACCTTAAATTATATGTATAATGTTTTTACCTTCTGACTGCAGAGAAGCTGCTCCGGGCATGACAGGCTGGAGCACTGCCTCCCCGTGCTGTGGACAGAGGAGCCCTTTGAACAACAGCTCCCAGGGATGTGGGCTATCCCTCTCACACAAGCACAGCATTGACCAGCAAGCATAATGGCAAAGGTTTAAGTGTCAATATTTTGAATTGCTTTACTGTCTGTCAGCAGAAACGCGTAGGTTTGAGCAATTATGTGCACAGTTTGGGATGGAACGAAGAAAAAAACAGTGCTAGCATCACCTCCATCGACTCCAGCTGAAGTCAGAAACCTGCACTGGAAGGGCAGTGATCACCTCTAACGACCCACACTGCAAACATGATACCAGATGACAAAATTTGCACAGGTCCCCTTTCCCCTTGCCCTCAGCCTCCCCGATCTCCTCTGTCACTAGCAGAGTGCCTATCCCACAATGGGCAGTTCAAAGAACAACCTCTCCAACGTGGGATGTGTGTGCTGTCCCCCTCACCAGGTTTCTCCTCTATCCACCCTTGTTGCCCTCATCTTCCAGAGGAGCCACACCACCACTTCGTGCTGTCCAGAGCTCTCTGTCTGGCCTCCTCTACCTGCAAGCTCCCTGCTCTCCTGGAGGACAACTCCCTCGCCTTCTTTCCCAGGACTCCAGGCGACACAGCCTGCCTCTCACTCTAGTCTGCACCTGTGAAATTAAAGCCTTCTTCACCCGACTGCTGTAGAGAAGGTCAGTGCAAAAGGAGACACTAACACTGTCTGCAGCAGCACAGGACTCCTGCTCCAGGAGATGTCTCTTCCCCTCCCCACAACAGAGCTTTGGGAGACATGCTGTACAGAAGTGCAGGCGATGAGATACTCCAGCAAGTAGAGAAACTACGGGAGGGACACAGAGCAGGGATGCTCGTGGCCTGCAGCACCGTGCTGCTGCCCACCTGCAGGCCTCGAGGAGCCGCGGGCCTCACCCTGCAGCACTGTGGCGGCACAGCCCTGCCTCAGGCAGGCCCCAGCCCCATGCCACAAGGACTCGCGCTGGGAGAACTCGGGGCTGCAGTGAGGGGCACCTCCAGCCTGCCCAGGTGTGGGCCATAAAGAAGCCAGCTGACTCCAGATCTCTTAAAATCGTACTGACTCTGGGACGTTTACTTTCTCCATGCAAATCTTCACACTAATGCCAACACCACACCAGCAATAACCACTGGAAAGAGGCTACTCTGATGCCATGCACCGCAGGCATGGCTGCTGCTCAAGCAAGCATTTTAACAGCAAGGTACACCTATTGGCAACCAGCAGGGCTCACAACGAGAAGGAACTCCCCATAAGCCGGCCCAGTAAAGTGCTATGCTTCGTGTGCGGTGCCCCAGGACAGCCTTCCACATCTCCTGTCCTCAAATCCTTCTGCCCAGCGAGCCCAGCCAGCTGAGCTCCCCTGGCCAGCACAGCCCCTCTGCAGCTGCACGAGCCGCCCCGATGCAGCACCTCTGCTCTCAGCATCCCCTGCCCGGAGCAGACACGCACCGTCCCAGCACCTCCCTCTCCAATTACAATCTGCGCTGGACAATAAGAATGAGCTGTCCTCATCAGGGACGCACATCTATTGTGGGGCTTATACACAACGCATCAGAAAGTTTAAATAGCCATTTCCTTTTCCACCTCTGTTGCTTTCAAAGCTCGTTGTTGCACAAGCGGATATTTTGGGGAGCGAAGCCAAGCCCAGGCAGCCTCCCCAGGAGCAGCACACCAGGGGCTGCTGGGCACCCAGCGCATGAAGCAACGCTGTGTTACCCACGGTGCAGCTCCAGCCCCCGGGCTGCCCTCGCCTGGGCTGGCTCTTATCTCCCAGCACTAGCGGAAGACTTTAATTGTGGGTTGAAGGGGAGCAGCGCCAAGCCACCAGCTTTGCCCGTGGGCACCAGGGAAGCGCTGAGAGCACATCAGGGATCTGCGGGGGAAGCAAAGCTGTATGCCTTTGGGATACACCAAGGGACTGGGACGCGGGTCTCCTTGCAGCTTCAGGCACAGGGCTCCTTCAGAACGTTTGCAAAGAAGACAAAAAGATTTATTAACTGAAAAACAGAGGGAGCGGTGCCTGAAATGCACGCGCGGCTCTGACCAGGTGAAGTTTTTCACAGGAGTAAACAAACTCTTTCACACAGGCGGTGCAATGACAACTTGGCCCCTTCCCGCCGCGCAGGACGCAGGCAAGGACGCTCACCTTCGCGGCAGCCCAGCCGGCTGCTCTGCAAACACAGAACGCGGCCGGGTCGAGCAGGACTCCCGCACCTGGGCTGCCGCCGCACCCCTCGCCCGCGCACGACCAGGGCTGGAAATCACCCTCCAGCTTCCAGCCCCGCCTCCGCCCCGCAGCCGCGGAGAAGTCCCAGACCCGCTCCGCCCGTCCCCGCCGGGCCCCGGCTCCGCGCCCCCGGGGAGAGCCCCGCGCCGCCCCGCCCCCGCCGCC
>WBMW01000210.1:267676-305256 GCA_013396635.1 Penelope pileata | reverse complement strand
CTTTTAAGGACTGAAGCAGCCCCGGGGCAGGGCTTGGGGGAGCCCGCCGCTCAGGGGCCCGACCCGGCGGGGCTGCCCTGCTTCGCCCGCCCGCCAGCCGCCGGCACCTGCAGCCGGGCCCGGGGCTGCAGGGGACGCCCCGGCGCCACTCGGAGCGGCCCCGGGCGCAGCCGCCGGTGGGCGGTGGGTGCCCCCAGGCCTCGCTGTCATTGCGTCCCGCGGGGGCGCGGGATGCGGTGCTCGCTGAGCTTCGGCGGCGTTCGTCCCCCGCTCCGCACCGCATCAGCCGTCAGAGAGCAGCAGCGAGCCCTGCCCCAGCTCTGCCGTGGAACCGGGGGCAGCGTGCTGGCTGGCAAAAACTAGGCACTATTTAATAAACGGGGGAAGCATGTTTCACCAATAAAACAAATTCTAAATAAAACCATCTGCAAGCCTGAAACTTGAAACAATGCGAACTGCTTAGCCGTTCTGCCAAAAGAGGCGCGGTGGGGGGTAAAGAGGGGAATAGATAAATGGTCGTAATTTTCCAGTTCCTCTGGCTGACAGTGGGCTCGCATGAGAACAGAGCTGTGGTGACAGCTTGGGTGCTCCGAGCTGCTTCCCTTCTGCAGCCCTGAGAAACACCCTCATCGAAGTCCCGAGGAATAAAATTCTTTCCTAATGTTCTACATCCTGAGGAGAACCCACTGTAGCAGCCCCTGCTGTAAACAGTCAGGATGAGGGACAAAAATAAGTGAGGGCACGAAATAAGACAGCACACAGCCTCAGCAGAACCAGGGCCCGCTCCTGCCACCCTGAGCTGCTCCCACTGCTGTCACAGGGGGCTCGAGCCGGCAGGAGCTTGCCTGGGTGACTGTCCTGAAGCTCAGATGAGTATTGTTCACCGGATCCCCAGCTGCAGTATGCTTTTATTTCCCATTTCTGACCTTTCCAGAGAGGATTCCTTCCCAGAGGGTAAACGTGCTCTGTAATCGTACCCTGTAGCGGTAACCGCAGATAGATGGACTTTGAGGCACTTGCACTTGCCTGGGACAGGCGTTCCATGAGCTGTCAGCACCTTCGGGCTCCTCAGAAATATTAGAGATCCTCGCAGAGCCGCCCTGGTTTGCAGTTTCTGTGTGCTGAAATGGGTGAGAACGTTCCACTGACAGCTGGTCCGACAATGAGCTTGTAAATATGATTGATGAATGAACTGTGAGGGAAAATAATAATTAAAAACACAATAAAAATCATGGAAGTAATACAAATGCACGCTGAATGCCAAGTTAATTTGAAGTAATAGTTTTGTCGTAGCTGTTGCAGTCTGAGGCTGTAAGAGCTGACTCAAAGGGAGGCATAAAGCTTTTATTTACAAAGAAAATTAAATATTTAAGTGCAATATAAATAACAGCTATTATATCTCCTCGAAAACATGGGCGTGCTAATTTATTGGGAGGGAGTTCTATTGTCTTAATGTGAGCCCGCTGTTCCTATATGTTTCATAGTCAGGCAATAAAATCCCTGCAAAGAAGATTCTGCCTCTTTTCTGTTGAGAAGCTCATCACAAACTTGCAGTATCTCTACAAAGATGTTACCTTTTGTCTCAGAAAGGCAAAGCCCCCTTCTTCAGCAAACCGCCCCCTCCCTTGTTAAGAAGATACAGGATTACTTTTTCTTCCTTGCTGGAGTCTCTCGTGTTCAGAACCCCCTCCACCAGACACAGCCATTCCCCTCCAGCTGCTATGCTCTCCAAAAATAATGTTAAAAACAGCAACACCATTTAAGAATGAGGTAATTAGGTGTCGATTTTCCAGTGTTAGACTGTCAGATCTGTTCCTCTGCTAACTGCTGGAAGGTCTCCCGGAGAGACAAAAGGATTTCTTTACTAACACCGAGTGTTTAGCCAACGGCATAAAAATATTATGTGCAGAAGTGGATAAGACTGAATCCAGCTTGCCAGCAACTGTGCTCAAGCGGCTGTCAGAGCTTGTGGTGCCGTGGGCTGAGGGGACCTCTTTCAGCTGGAAGCTGCAGCCCTGGTGCTCAAGGGGCCGGATGTGCTTTGTGCTGTGGCCTTCCCAAAAAACACTTGGGGGCTGCAGCCTGAGGAGGGGTGCTGGGTTGATGGGGAAGCCTCCCGCTGGGGCTCCCTGGGGATGTCCGACCCAAGGGAAGGCAGCAGAGCATCTGCAAGTCCTCATGCAGAGTGGCCATCTCATGGCTACTTGGCCACAGCTCAGGGCATCAGTGCCAGGAGGCTCACATTGGCTCTCCAGACTTCAAGGAGCAGGTTCCTGGAGGACGGGGTGCCTCTTCTGGGAAAGGTCACTCAGTTGCAGGCAGAAAGGAAAACCGTGCTGCCATTACCCAAGCAACACTTTTCTCTCACATGGAAAGAACCCAAATTGGCAGGGTACCATGCTGGTGCTCTTAGGAAGCGTGGAATTAGCTGGCTGGAGGCTGTCAGCCAGCTTTTGGCCTTAGAAGCACCAGGGAGAAGCCACACCAAAACTGAGGACATTTCTCTTCCACAAGAATGGTTGTTGGAGGAAGAATCAGAATAGTGGTATTTCCCTATGAAAATCTGAATCATAGAATCATTAAGGTTGGAAAAGACCTCTAAGATCACTTAGTCCAACTGTTCACCTACCAAAATGTCCTACAAAAGAAAAGGAAAAATGAGTTACCCACTGAGAAGGAAACTTAGCCAGAAGCTCAGTTACCAGTGACCGCAGCCAGGTGGGATAGGCCCTGACAGGGGTGCAGGGGAGAGCCCTTTGAGGAGCATGTCTGTGGAGCACTGCACCCGCACCCAGCTGGGCTGTGTCTTTTTTCTCATCTTGGTGTATCAGTCTTTCACCACTGATGTCAGAACAGTATGGATGTGTTGGCAATGCCATGCCCTCCAAGGGTTTTGTGGATGTCACTGGGTTAAGCCTGATGGACGGGCTCCAAGGAGGCCGCAGATACTGCAGAGCTCAATAGCAAAGCAAGAGGCTGGTGGGGAGGTTCCAGACCACTGATTTAAGCCTGGGTTGATGAGTGCAACCCCCTCCAGCTTTCTTTGATCCCCGGCTGATGTGCCATGGTCTGTGAGCCCACCGTGAGGGCCTACTGGAGCCTGTTCACCTGGTGGCCACGTAACAGAAGAGAAGGGAACAAGGCACTGACAGGGACAGTGGAGAGAGTGGGATGGTCCTGGCTAGGGATCAGCATACAGAGCCAGCGAGCCCTCCTGGGAGCTCCTGTAGAGCTATATGGGAATTTGGGGATAAGGTTTTCTCACCAGTGATGCTGCAGGCAGGTAGAGCCATCCTAGCAGGACCAGCCTCATGCTGACACTGCCCTCCTCTGAACGGGCCAGCCCAGGTGAAGTGCCAGGCGAATGCCTACAGCAGCAAGGAGGCAGTGGTGGGCTCTGCTGTTTGAGCACAGGAGGGAAGCAGGATGTCTCCTACACAGCAGCAACCCTGAGATCAGCCTCGGCATCCACATGCCCCCCCAGGCAGTGCTGGCTTTAGGACTTCCTGCTCTGCCTGGCCCAGCTATGCTGATAGAGCTGTTTGGAGGCTGCAAGCTGGAGCAGAGAGCTGGATAGGGTTAAAAANAAAAAAAAAAAAAAAAGCTGCTTAGTTATTGTAATATTGGTGTGTGCAAGCAAATTGCCTTTTACCCAGATTACCCAGATCAGCACCAGGTCCTGTTCTCGGCACAGTCCTACGGTAGGGCTGCAGGGATTGCAGTGGGAGTGAGCACTAGAATCATAGCCAGAAGCCAGAGAAGAGATGACCTGCCCAAGACCAGTCCTGAAACCTTTTAGACTAGATGAGGCACATACAAATAGTGCCTTTTTAAAGTACCAAGGCTTGAGAATTGGTGCTGATATATTCTTAATGAATGATCAAAACTGCTTTTCCATATGAAATGTTCTCTCTGTAGCACCCTAAAGACTGAAGAGTGAGGAGTGTCTCTGCTCACAAGCACATAAAAACTCAGTGGTTTGTTCCAGGCATCTGTCACATATTTTGGCAGTCCATAGGAATGCGCATTTCTGTATATCACAAGCAGCTACCCAGTCTGAGCCAAATAACTCATGTTTAACTAAAAAACTATCTGTAGGAAAGGCACCAACTTCTGATCTGAAGGAACAAAGAGACGAAGAATTCCTCTTTCCCTTTGCATTTCCCTTCCCCATTATGAACACGGGCATTAATTCTCTGTACGGCTTTGCCTCCGTATTCTAGCTACTGGTTCATTTGATGCTTTCTTTCCTTTATTCTTTGATACAGTCTTGGTACTTTCTTCTTGGGAAGATATTATCTAGACTGTAGCCTAGACAACAGAAAGTGTTTCTTTCTGGGTAAGTTAATAAACGGATTTCTTTACACCTCTCATTGAAAGACATTTTCACTAGCCTTCATTGCTTTCCAGGTTCTGCTGTGAACCCTCCTGAGTCTTCCAGCTTCCCCTTTAAAGCATAGTCAGGGTCCTTCTAGCCCAAATGCATACATACACAAATGGCTTCTTTATTCTTTGCGTTCAGGATCAGCTTAGCGTTTTGTCACGTCATTACGCTGCACACTCCCAATGACCTGCTCATCTTTTCACAACCTGCTGATCTTTTTCACTCTCCAGAGCCTGTTGCCCAGGGGATGGTCCATTGCCCTGTGGGGATGGGCTCTGCCTGCACTGCTGGCTTTGCAATGTCCTCGAGACCCCTTTTTGTGAACGGGCCCATGCTTATTAAATCAAGCACTACCAGATCAGATAGCGTGACACTGCCTCTTCCCTAGCTTGCTAATCTCTATGTCACTTGTGAATTTTATCAGCAGTAATTTTATATTTAAATTCTGGTCACTGGTTAAAATGATGAATAGGTTAGATGTAAATACCCCTCCTTTAAAAACCCTGCCACAGCACCATCTGTGTTTGCTGGGGATTCTCCACTGACAATTAAGTATTGAGATCTGAAACAAAACCAGCTCTTCATCTAGTTAATGGGTGCATTTTTAACATAAAAATGTTAAATGTTCTGGGTTAATTAAATGTCTTTGGCAGTATGTTACTAGGTTTCTGTAATGGTGATGATGTGCAGTTTATCCCTACCCTGGGGGATTTCTCAGTGCAAACTCCTTGTGTTGGCTTCCCTCCAGCTGCACAGCAAATGGTGGGACACCAGTACCCCCAGCACCTGTCCCATAGGACCGACACATCACTGAGAAGAGAGCTCACAACATCTTCTGTGGTACAGGGTAGCTCCAGATGCTGCTGCATTCTCTCCCTGGGATATTTAGCAGTTCGCCGCCAGTGTTTTATCTTTCACGATACTTTTGAGGTTGAGCCATTGACCAGAGGACACAATTTGCAGGATGCTGTTGTTGCTGCAGCCCAAGTTTTGCCATACATCGCGTATTTTGTCCCACATCGACTTTTCTGCATCCCCTGTGCACTCTTTGTAACAGGGAGAGGCAGCTCCTCTCCAACGGCAGCTCTGGGTGGGCTGGGACCCACTTAGTGCATCGAGAGAGGACAGCACTGCTCAAGAAGCTCTCACAGGTTAAAGTGTACAGCCAGCCCAAATGCCTCCTGCACACATCATTTATTAATATTTCATTTTACTGGTATGGCAGGAGTGTTGCACTTCCACCACTGTTAAGGCAGGACACTGTAGGCAGTCTATGCCACAGCTATCTATTAGCTCTATGCTATCTCTAACAGGCTGCTTTATTAAAATAAGTTAATTAACTGGTTGACCAAAGTACTAAGGCAAACTGTTCCAGCAAATTTTTGCAGACGAAGCCTCCGCTGCTCACTGCTGCCCCAGCATATTATGTTACCAGCACTACATCATTAGAACATGATCCATAAACCTCAGGATTCTCTCGTCTGTATTAGAGACGCGTAGATCAAATTTAGCTTTGAATTAGTTTTATTTAAAGGAAGCATTTGTCTATGTCAAATAAATACTTCCGTGTGGTTTTGAAGTCCTGGAGAAAATAATAATAATAGTAATTTCATGGCAAGTAATTTGTCTGCTGCTTATTCTGAAGTTCAAACTATTTCATGTAGTCCTAATACATTACAGTCTGAAGATAATTGTGACTGGAAACAAATTACAAACAAAAAGGAGAATGACCATCCAGACCTTATTTTCTGTAATGAGAGGAGAATTGGATATAATTATAAACCTTTGATTTTTGCTGATCTCAGCTGTTGATAATAGCATAATTGAAGATAGTCAAATTGCTTTTTAAAAAGTGTTTGCTTAAAGGGCAATATGTTGCCCTTATCTACAGTATTGAAGAATGTAAGAGGAAGACAGCCTTAATTTTTTATTAAAAACAGGATCTGAAAGCAGAAAAAAACAACAGTGGCACAGAAGTAACAGTTCTGCCAACACGCATGACACTTGGTATTTTCCTTAAAGCTTCTGATTACATGGGTTTCTCAGCTTTCATTTTAAAAATAGTGCTTTCTTGTCCTCTGACTAAGAGGTTGCAGAAAGCCTGAGCTTATGCACAAATTATGTGAAGATTCCCAAGTCAGAGGTAAATAAAAGGCAACCACCTTTTTGCATTTCTTTAAATGCCGTGGTTTTAAAGCTAGCTCTGGCTGCTTGGCTGTTGGCTACTTTTTGTCTGCTCTGTCCATGCTGCCAGCACTCCTGCAGTGTGTTTAGGGCAAGAGCCACCTTGTATTTATTGTTCATCTGTGCTGCGCTGGGGGCTTCTTACAGTCTCCGATCTCACGTTGTTTCCAGTAACATTGATGACTGTGATGCAGGGTATTTTTAAAGCCAAAGAAACCACTTTCTCTAAAGCAAGATCACTAACAGTACCGATCCTGTTCAGAACTTCATTAACATCCTGTTGAGCTGAAAACGATGTTTCTACAGAGTTCTAGGAGTTGCCCTGCAAAGTATTTCAGAAAACATCTGAAGATTTTTTTTCTCATTTTCTTTACCCTTCCTTCCTTAGTGCATGAGCTTTGTTTTGGAGGTGTGCTTCAAACTGTATTGGGAGGAGGAAAATGTCTACTGGTTTGATATTTTAAAATTAAAATTTCTTGGTTAAAACACTGCGTTTTTGCAAAACAAAAGCTTAATTTTTCCCCAAAAGCTGAATGCTCTTTTCTTTTAGTTAGTGACATTGTTAAGGAACTTCCTCATCAAAGGAAAGGAAAGGAAAATGTCAAAAGGGTTTTTGATAACTATTTCAATAAAATACATCTAACATGGAGATGAAATCAGTAAAAGATCTGAATTTTTTTTTCTTTTTACTGTTTTGAAATTACAACAGCGTCAATACCTTAAAAATTTTCATCCAAGCAGACTTTCTTGTTTTGATCAGTTCTAAGAACATGGGGGGAAAGAAATGCCTTAAAAATATGGAGTGGCTTTGGTGTATTTTACAGCTAAAAATATTTTCATTTCCTCTTAAATTGGTGCTATCAGTTTTGTCCAGACTTGTCTCAAAATTGTTTGTCTCACATTTTTGTAAGTGGCTCTTTCAGTGGGAGGAGAAAGTGGGAGGTTTGGTGTTTTTGTGTTTTTTTTTTTCCCAATTTATTGGTGAATATGGTAGCACATCGTGTATATCCCCTTGCATTGTTCCCTCAGAAGGGGCATGCAAGCAATTTCCCCCATTTGTTGGGTCTTTAAAAAAGAACCAAGAAGATGTCACCGCAGACCCCCAGTCCTGGTAGGCAGAAGGGCCCCAGAGCCCATGTGCTGCCCATGCCTGAGGCGGGGACAGCTGTCCTGGGTGGCAGTGCTGGGTGACAGGGGGAAAGCAGGGCTGCCAGTTGCCTCTGTGAGGAGACACGTGTTCCTGACTGCACAGAGAGGCAAAAAGCATCATCCTTACAGGCGCCCACAAGCCACTAACTCTGGCTGGGACCCCCAGAGCAGCCTCGTGTGCTCCCTGCTGTGCTAAGGCAGGAGGGTGACAGGAGGCTGAGCTGGCTCAGCAGTGCTGCAACTGGAGAAAAAAAGCAGTTGTAATCATCTTGAAGCTCCCATTGCTTTGTGCCTGGGACAGGAGCTGATGAAGAACCTGGATTCCGTAGCTGAGATTTTGGGCGTGTTGTGCTACCAGAGGAGGCTTTGGGGTGTGTTACACTGTGAAGTGGTTTGGGAAAGTATCTCCTTCTCTCATGGTCAACGTGCAGAACTTAGAACTTCTGCAGGGGACATCTCTGGCAGTTCCTAAGCATGCTTCATGCTTATTTCCTTTCTTTTCTGTCTGGTTCCCAGTGCCATTTTCAACCATGCTTTCTCTTTTCCAGTTTCCTACTTGACACACGTCTTCCAGACACAGCTTTTGATTCTCTATTTCCTTATTGAATTTTTTGATTATTTGATAAAACTAGAATATGTGAGAATTTCTGCTAGAACACAGGGATTTCTTTTGAGAGTAGAAGTTCTTTTCCTCCCTTGTGCTTGTGAGAAATGTGTGGCTGCACACATTTCTTAATTTGGAAGATTAAAAATTAAAACAAAGGATGTCAGAAAATTAGGCATTTGTTTATGCGGACCTAGATTAAAAATGATTTTGTTTTGGGCTGCTATAGAAATTTCATTACCAATTCCCCCTGGGCTGCTTGGTTGCTGTCACTACCAAGAGACAAAGCAGAAAGGAGGAAATGAAATGTTAAAAGATGAGTCCACTCACTTTATGCTCCATTAGGAACACATTAAATAGCAAACAGCCATGATCATGTTTGCCAAATAAATTAAAAAAAAAGAAAAAGAAAAAGAAAAAAGATATTAGGATATTTTGAAGCAAACTTGGCTTTACTCAAGCTTCCTGAAGAGTGCAGGCGAATCTGCAGCCTCAGTGTGGGCTCCTTCAGGGCACTCGCAGGGCTGCTCCTGCTCCAGGTGTGCAGCAAGGCCAGCGTCGTGCTCCCTGCACAGTAGGGCTTTGCTGCTCACTGCTGCTCAGTCAGCTAGAGCGAGCCCAGCTGTCACTGGACTTGTGGGGTTTTCCCCATTTTTCTAATCAAGCTCAACTCCAAGGAAGATGTCTTCCTTATGCAAGCCCCAGCCACTCTCTGGGTATAAAGCTTTTTATAGCATTTACTTTTTCCATATAGATGCAGCAAATCCAAGTCACTTCTCTTTTTAAGTTACCTACCCTTCCTCTGGCATTTGTGGTCCGTGCACAGGAGCTGCCAGGGCAGCTCATGGTGCAATCAGAGCACTAGGACTGGCCAGGCAGAGACTCCGCAGCTGGCCTGGCTCTTGCTCCCTGGAGCAATGGAAACAGCCTGGGGCAATACAGAGCTATAAGGACTTCAGCTACTTTTTTGAAGTGAATTTCAATACCTTTGCACTACCACACAATCATTTCTATGCCAATTCCCTTACGAGCATCTAATATGACCTCCTGTGTACCACAGGTTTCTGAAGTGCTCCTTCTCATTTTAAAAACACGAGAATTTGCACTGTGCTTTGTCAGACAGTGCCAAAATGGGGCAGGCCTGTCCTAGCTTACATCTTAAATTGTACAGTTTCCTTTCTTAGTTCTTACTCCTGGAAATGAGTTTCAGGAGACCACTTTATCCGCGGGGATATAGATCCATGATGAACTTGGCTTTTTTATTATTATTTACTATTATTACTATCTGTGATTCTCTGCTTTATTTTCTTCACATCCGTTGTCTGGAGCTCTGTTATTGCACGGTTTCTCCAGCAAGGGGCAGGGGAGATCTTCAGCTGAAGCCTGAAACCACTTCACCCTATGTGTCAGTTGCGAAGCTACTTCTCTACTTCTCGAAGTCCAGATTGTGCAGGTTTGTGTGTGCCTGAACCACCTAGCAGGGCTGAATCAAATAAATGTTCAAGATGCTTTGGCAGGCTGCTCTCTGCTGCTACCCCCATGCTTTTGTTTACACCAATTTGAGTCAGGAGGATGTTCAGAGATGGGTTCATTTGGAGTAGAGGGGAAAATAATGTATTTGTTTTTCATTACTGCTGATTCATATTGAGTCTTTCTTGGTATTTGCGGTAGCATAAGATATCACATTCTGTAAGTGTGTCTTGTGGCACAGTCTCACAGACCCTCGTACTGCAGTATGGCACCTTTCTCCTCACTTTGCTGACCTCTGCATCCTCAAAGCAGCCACCATCCCACCCGAAGTGCTACCAGTGAGCACTGCAAAAGCCCTGAGTGATGTTTCAAGGGGGGATTGTTTGTTTTCCCCCTCTTTGTGCCCTCCCAGCTCCCCTGTGATGCATTTGCCCTGGAAAACACCACCACCACATCTGAGGAGATGGGCACACCTCACCTGCTGGCTGGCTGCCTTCACACACCACACGTGCGTGTAGCACGAGCCTGGATGTGGGGGGATGGAGGAACTACAGGGGTCCCAGCATCTCCTCCCTGCACTGTCAGGAGCCCCGGCTGCTGCAGCGAATTTGTTGGTGCAGGGCCAGCAAACAGTGCTCACGACAAGAGAGCAAGGAGTAGCGCGGCTGGCTGAGCTTCAGCTCCCTGGGGCTCAGACCGGTTGTCACAGCTAAGTGGGAAACATTTCTTGCTCTGCTGCAGCCTCTGAAATGGAGGGATTTGTGGTATTTGCTGAGATTCATGTGTTGGGCACCGGCGCTGCCTTAGGTTTGGCAACTGCCTGCATTTAATCTTCCTGTCAAAAGCTGACAAAGCTTTTTCCCTGGGCCCGTGCTTACCTGTCTGCCTGGAGAAGCTGATGCAGTGGGTAGATAAGTCAGACCTCAAGCCCAGGAGGGAGCAGGGATTCTGCAGGCAAAGGGAAAAAGCTCAACCAGAGCAAGTATTGAAAGACATAGGAAGTGTTCAAATACCTGAAGGAGAGCAATGTGTCTTTGCCTGTGCTTCACACACAAATGCACACTGATGAATTCCTCATGCACCTCCCAGCGCCTGAGAAATTTGAGGTTTCCTCTCCTCTGTACAAATGCATTAGTGTACCTCTACGTGCAGGCTTTTCAAGTGCCCAGATCCCCCTCCATTAGCAAAAGCTGCTTCCAGCATCATGGAAAAATAATGGAAGGGCCATTTTCTTTGTCATGGCTTAATGCACAAGCTCAGTGCCAGAATCCCTGACACCCGTAAGCTACCTTGCTTCTTGAGCAAACAGAGAGGGGACGGTTACTGTGGATTCAACCCAGACAGTAGGGTAGAGGCAGGACAGGGTTAACCTCACCTGTTTAGAGTTGCAGAGTAGGCAGTAAATCTAGGAGTAGCCTCTGCATGGAGGCTAAATAAAAAATATTTATCTTTTATTTAGCCACTGAGGCCATGTCCAGGCATGCTAGTTTACAGGAAATGTGCGAGGTCAGGTACCGAGAAAGCAGCTGGGAGAGGAAAAGGGCCCCCTAGGAAGGGCAGCACCTCAGGGCATCCTGAGAACCAGTCAGTATCCAAAATCAGAGGAAGCTTTAATGTGAAGGAAGACACAGTGCCAGGCTTGTAGCAGTTCCCAGAGGTTCTGGTGCCAGGCTGTGCTGTAGCCCCTTTCCTGCTGTGCATGTCAGGGTGCATGCGCAGGCCTTGCTGGGTGACGGAGACCCTGAGCCCCGGCTGCTCACCATGCCCGTGTCCTTCCCAGGACGCTGTGTGCTCTCCTGCTGGCTCAGTTGTGCCATGCTTGGGAAGATCTGCCTTGTCCTAATCCAGTACCTGGGAATGTCTTGAAACAAGGAGAGATTTTCTGAAGAGCTGCTTTTGCAGAAAAGTTGCCAACTTTTTAGCTGTGCACATTGCCCAGTAGTGGCAGGTCTGGCCAGCATCTCACCAAGCCTCATGCAGGATCATCCAGCCAGGGCACATGCTCGGCAGGATGTATTTTTGATGTCTGTGTATCAAAGTCCACATTTTCCCTCAGGCCTTAGCAGCACTTGGCAGCCCATAGCTGTTGCTCTGTCTGTGCTTGTGTTCCCACAGCACTGCTCTGAAAGAAGATTTTCCAGAGTGCAGCCTTTTCTCTGTCACTGAAACCAAAATCTACCTGTGCAAATATGCAGTCATCTTCATTACTTCTGAGCCTACCAAGCAGTGGGGGCTGAGGACGTTGCTGGCAATGATTTCAGGTTCCCTTCTAGATGGTTGCTGGAGCATGAGAGAGCAGCAGGACAGAAAGGTGCCTCTGTGAAGTCTCTTGAGAAAATGGTCATCACGTTGATGATTCCTGATTTGGGAATGTGCTCTGAGGTCTATCAATCAGCCAGTTTGTGATGCAGGAAATACCAGCCACAGGTGTAGTTCAGCCAGTTTAGTGATGGGCACTGTTCCAGGCCAGCAACAAATCTGTGGTTCTCCTTGCTCCGGATGACTTCAGACAAAATCACAGCACCATGGTATCTAATCTCTGTTCGGCACCCTGCTCTGTGCAATAATAACCCAGACCCATGTGCTGCTGCCTCCTCTTTGCATCTTCTTCCCCAGAGAAGGGGCTGAAGGCAGCCCCCAGTGCCTTCCCTCTCTCTGCTGTCCCAGTGATGTGCCCCTGCCCATTGCTCGGCTGGAGCCTTGACGATGCTTGTTTTGGTGTCAGCATTATTCAAAGTGTGAGCTTTGGCACTCCCCCTGCCTAATTTTGCACTCACCACATCCTGTGTTGTATTGCTCATTGCTTTGCTTAGAATTTGTTTCTGGTTAGCAGGTTTACAGGTATCCTTGTCATCCTGTTTATACTTTAAAAATGCTAACAGAAAAAGAGTTTGCAGCCAATTCTCAGTTTTCCCAAATTTTATTAAAAATTGGCATTAGCTGGGTGGAGAAGTCTTCAGGGAGCTCTTAGAAACCTCTTGAGCATTATCTGGTTGTCCTGACTTAGAGATATTCAATGATGGAAAATGATATTCAACAACTTTTGTTGTTAACAAAAAGTAGAATAATTCATCAGTCTCATAGGATTCCAATCTGCCGCCTAGTTTCTGTAAGAGCACAGGGGATAAAGATTTAGTGGATACTGCTGGCTTTTTTTTTCACTACAGGAGTATTAGATACATCAGAAGATAATTTCATCTGATAAAAGATCTATAACAATTTCAGAATTTCCTTTGTTCTCAGAACATTTTTATCCACATTACCCGTCTTGATACTGTTGAGTCATAGATTTGCCAGTGCTCCTTCTAGCTCCCATTACAGCCTCCTCTTCCCTTTGTTACGCATTTGCACAGGCACTCACAGACAGCCTATACACGTGTCTGTCTGCAGAGCTCCCCTCAATCAGGGTATTTTTAAAAGAACAAGTATTTTTAGTTACTGAAAAACTGTGGTAACTTTCGTAATAAGTAGAGGAGGTTTGTTTGTGGGTTTTCTCTTTCCTTTCCTTTCCTTTCCTTTCCACTGCTGCTTTTCCTTTCCTGACCAACTTTCCTCATAATTACTTTATCTTGGAGGCATTGCCTGTTTTTACATTGTCAGATAAGGACTGTAGTCTGTACACCCACTACAAATTTACTCTAGTTCTGATCATATGTAGTATGTAATGGTATAATCTGGTAGCCCAGCAACTTCCATCTACTTGTCCGAATCCACCCATGCTCATCGGCACAAGCTTTCACCGCTCTGTTTGCAGGTGGGGGAATGAGTCACAGTTAGACAAAATGATATGGCCAAAACCACAGGGAAAACCTGCAGCAAGATTTCTCTCTTTTCAGCCAAATCCCCAGTCTTAGGCTGCATAAACATTCTCCCAAATATGCTCCCACGTGTGAGCACATAATGGCACATGTGGGTGCCTGCACTGCTCAGCCTCTGAGGGAACCAGAGACAGGCAGCTATGTCCCAGGCCTCATGTTGCAGCAATTAAATAAAGTTCTCTTTTCTTCGTTTTTTCCTCCTGTCAGTATGAAGCCCAGTGAGCACAGTGAAGTCCTGGGTGGCTGGTTTTGTTGCAGTGCTAAAATGTGGGACAGTTATTATCTTGGAAGAGAGGAGGAGGCCTAGAGAAGGTGTCTGAATTATTCAGCTCTCTATAATGGGAAGAGAGCTGCTCTTTTCTGCTTCACAGGCACCTACTGGAATTATGCTATGATTAAAATGGAAACAAATTTTGGCCTTTACCGTTCCCTGTTCTCTGAAGAACAGAGGCTTGGATACACTTTGTAAAAACGCTTGCTGAAGTATGAGCAGGGCAGCATCTGCTGGTTTAGCTTTCTGCTCCTGGTCAGAAGGCCCAGCGAAGTCTGTGGGCTGCTTCCATGGGACCCAGGAAAGAAAGAAAAGGAAAACTAAGCCAAGGCCCTGCCTAAGTCCTCTGTGAAGCTGTCTGTCTGCCCAGGCAGCTGAAGATGCTTGGGGGCCACAGCCCAAAACTGGTGGAAAGCCACAAAGTACTGTGTTGAAAGCAGGGGAAAATGGACCCTTCTTGGAGGCTTTAAAGAACTGTGAGGAGGAGCCAGTCTGCAGGGTGACACCGTTCCCTTCCCAGAGGTGGAGGGAAGGCTGTTGTTGTCTGATGTGATCTGCTTTCATGGGCGGTAAGGGGATTTGGAAGCAGCCTGCCGAGGCTGGGCAGCCATACGTGGCAGCCTCAGAGTGTGGTGTGTTAGATCTCGCATGCAGCTGAAATGAGAGGTAGGAGCGAAATGCCTTTTCTTGATCTGGAATTCTCTCAGGACAATAGATGTTGTTGGAAACACAGCCCTTTGATGATTCACTGTTCGAGAGCTGTCTTGAGGGGTTCAAAGCAGCCCAGGGTATTTATCCACATGACTACTGTTAAAACTGCCGGGTGAGAGAGGCATGGCCATGTTTCTGACTAGCTTTGAAAATTTCAGCCTTGATTCATCCAAAAAATACCAGCTTGCACATTCCTGGAGCTGCAGGAGGTCAGTGTGCTCCTTCTGCAGGATCTCACGGAGGTAAACAGATTGCACACAAGCAAGCAGGTCCAGGGAACCTCTGGCTGGCAACAGCAGCACTCCAGACAGGAACTGCAGGCAGGGAAGATTTAGGAAGCAGCATATGGACTCTGGGTGTTTGCCATGAGACAGCGTCAAGGTGAGAAGCCAAATTTCAGTAAGACTGAAAAAGTGTCAGAAAAAAATAAGCTGGAAGAGAGAATCTCCCCCCGGCTTTTCTCAGGGAAATGGCCCAGATGGGACCTACTAGGGCTGTTTAATTCTCACTCCCTGAAAAAGGAAGATTGAACACTGATGCAGTAGGCTTCCCCTGGGGAAGATAGATGGAGATTTCCATTCCCAGTCAGCATTTGCAATATAGTAGATGCTAGTCCTCCACACCTTTGAGGTCCCAGGCAGCCTTGGCTTGCCCCGCATTCTGGAGCTCATTGCAGAGGAATCCCCAGGGTGTTGGGAAGCACATGTCTTCCAGCCCACGTTCACAACCTCACTGGTCCCTTGTACAGCACAGGGGCTGCTTACCAGTGCTCTAGCATCACAATCCTCCCACTGCTTCCATCACACCTAACAACTCTTTGCTTGCTGCTCATGTGCCTGGGATCCGCAGCTCCAGCAGCCTCAGCTCTAACATGTTACTTTGGCTCTTATCCAGCAAGCTGCCCCTCTCTCCTAGGGGCAGGCTAGGGAACAGGACATTTGCCCTGTGGGCATTGATTACCTAATGTCTTCTTTCCAGAAGCAAAGCCAGCCAGTGATGGCATCCGGCTGTGTCTCAGAGAGAGGTCGCAGTCTCATTGCTCCTGCTTATCAGGCTGGACTCTGAGGTCCGAGCTTTGTGCTGGGACAGTGCCTTTGAAACAGCAGCAGTGCTCCCCTGCCCTGCGCTATCCGGTGGGGTTATACCATGCACAAGCCGTGGCTCCTGCTTTTTGCATATTCACACATGCATACACACACGCATGCACACAGAAAACATGCACAGAGCATACTTACACATTTCTCTTAAAAACTCTCTGAAAGAAATATAATTTCAGATGGAAATATTCTAGTTTTCGTCTGTAACCAAGACTGGTCGGAACCCAGAAACTGCAACCAGCCCTGTGCAGTAACAGTGCTTGACGAAAACTCCAGAGCGTTGCTTTTCAACAGGAACTTGCTGAGTGCAATTCGGGATTTTCAAAAGAGAAAAGAGAAACAAATCCAACTGAGCAAAAAATGCTACAAACCCAAGCAATTCTATCTTTGCACGTAATGTGGTGAAAGTATTCAGAAGCTCTTAGAGATCCATTATATCTAGCATGAGCTATTATTCACATGGAAGTTGATACCAGAGGCAGGAGATTCAATATTCGCCTTCTGCTAGTCATTATTCTCCAGTTTAGCCTACAATCAGAGAAAAAACAACGCCTACTGACCAGCTACACATCCGCAGGCGCAAACAGTGATGTATGGAGGCAAAACAATCTGAAAAGAGATGATGGGCTGGAAATTGTTCAGCTCAACACTTAGGCAGAGCACTGTTATTCTCAGAGACGAGAGCTGCACACAACATCCATGTTTCATCTGCATTTGGGTTAAGGCATAGTGGCATAGACCTGCATCAGGACACCAGGGGCTTGCCTGCTTTGGTGGATGGTGCCTCCTGCATTTCTCTCTCTGCAGTTTATTGCAGTCTGTGTGTTCTGCAGAATGGCTCTGCAGCTGGGCAAGTGCCTGCTCCCTTGTGCATTCTGCATTGGACAGGGGTCTCTGGAAGGAGGGAGCAACCACACTTATAAACTGAGTTTGCAGTAGTGAAAGAAAGTACCAATGTGGCACTCTTTCTCTCAGCATTTTGGTTTCCAGGCTGTCAGCACTGGTTATTTTTACCTCCAGCACTGCAGAGCCAGCACGGTGAGTGAAGGTTTGTGAAGCACTCACAGTCTCCTGAGCACACTCTGTGCAGGTGATACCAAGCAGCTGGGTGCTGCCTGGCTGGCAGCTCTCTTTCCACAAGCCCCTGCCTTGTCTCAACAAACTCTCAGGAGCTGCCATGCCCAGCCACAGCAGCCTTCTTGGTTTGGGGCAGAAAGCATGGAGATGGGGAAGGGAACCAGCTCTGGGCCTGGAAACCAAACAGGCAGACAGGTGTTGGCAGCTGCGATATGGCCCTGAGAGCTTATCCCCCTGCCTTGCCTTCAGAGAACAGAGTCCTCGTCTGTGGCCTTGTCTGCACCTCTATACACAGCCGCTACCTGCACTTACATCTTTACCTGCAGCTCACTCCAGGTGTGGATCTAATCCCTTAACATACTCAGGGATCCCCTGCACATGGTTGAAAACAAACAAACAAGCAGCCCACCAAGGGGAGGTGTGGCCTTCTCTCATTCCTAACAACATGGTGACACATTGTGCCACGGGCAGCAACAGCTCACTGGTGGAGCACTCAGTGGGATCTGGGGTCAGCAAACCTTGCAGGATGTGGCAGGGAGAGAGAGAAGCTCAGGCTGAGAGCAGCGCAGTGAGGAGGCGACACCTTTCTCATCCCCTCTCATCTGAGCTGCCAGAACACCCAGAAGTAAAGCAGAGGACTCTGGATAAAACCTCACATTTATTTCTTCAATATTGGAAAGTTTGGTGAGGAAGAAAATAGCTTCATCCCAGGAGCTGCTGGGGGGTGCCCTTGGGGCAGCATTTACATGGCAGCCTTGCGATTTCTAGACCTTTGGAGGGGAGGAAACACAGCACACTCAAGTACAAGTCTATGCCCTCATTTTTCACACCGGAACACTGCATGCAATGCTGGGCTGAAGTGCTGGGTGATGTTTCAGGTGCCATTTGGAGGACAGAGATGAGGATTATTGACATGAATGCCTGCAACCACACAGGGGTCAGAGGGCCAGCAGCCTGTGGATGGGTCATCAGCCTTGAAAACAGGTCAAGTACCACCAAGTGGAGACACTGGAAAGTTTCTCTACTCTTCCTGGCTTAGCAGATGATCCTAAGCTGTACATAAATATAATGCTCTTGTGTCCCAGGGAATGTCTAGGGATGACAAGGATCTAAATTAGGAAATGCCACTATTTTCTGTCTCTACAGCCATACTCCATCCCAGCCATCGCACCTGAGTGCCTGGCTGCATTTCTTTCTAGGTATGGAATTTTGCCCCTCTTCCCTGGAAGCACCCAAAGTGCTCAGCAAAGTTTCTCAGCAATCTTTTAGTTTAGTATTGTGGGGTGTGTTCAGTGTGGTCCCTCAAAACCAGGCCCAGAAGCAGCTGTTTCTCCTCTTCAGTGTACAAACATCACAGTGGGAGCTTTCTTCAGAGGCACTGAGCTCACACGATGCTGGCCCAGGGCGTGCTCGCTGTCCCACTCGGGCAGGCTGGGATGTTTGTTCCTGCAGGCTGTCTCTGCAGCACAGAACAGGGTTGGTCCCAGCCCTGCTGCCTCCTTGGCTCAGCTGGAGGGCACGCCAGCCTGCTGAAGATCATGTGAAGAGAAGCACGAAAGGGAAGGTTATAGACTCCTGCTCTTCTGGGTTAACAGGAAACTGAAAGCACACTGGAGGCATCATCCGCTGGCAATATCCAGGAGTGTCACTGATTGTCATGGATACATCTTCCAAACCTTGAACAACCAAATGAGCACTCTTGATGGAAAAATCTTCCAAATTAATAAATTACTGCAGTGAAAGATTTTCTTTGGCATTCTCTATAGCTTTGGTCTTTGTTGTTCTAAATTCATCCTCTTCCATCCCTGGTTGTTTTTTTACTCAGATCTGCAGGAAATGAAGGTAATATTTCATTCTATCTGCCAGCTTGTTGTTCTACAAAGCAGCATGTGAGAAAAATAAATGTGACTGTACCCTGACCTGCCTGCCAAAAAATCTGGCCCTCTCCCTCCACAAACACACACACACTTCTTGACTTGTTTCTTTGAGGAAGAGCATGTGCAAAGCCAGATGAGACCAGGAGAGAGAATGAGTTTATGAGGAAGGATGTTCCCATATTCCCATTTCACCAGTGGCTTTTAATAAATAAATATGGCAGTTAATAATTAATAGACCTAAACTTGAAGCCCTTGCTCCAGGCAAAATTCTCCTTCAATGAAGGTTTTGCTCAAGCGAAATGTAGGTCAGAAATGCAGATCTGGCATGAAGTAGATGTTAATAAATAATAGCGGTGGGCTGACCCTCCCCTCCCAGAAGAAACATTAACTGGAAGGGCCACGTGGGAAGTAGAAGCCTGTATTATTCTGCAGGATCTTCTTCAAAGCTAGGCAAAGGAGGAAGCTAATGCACAATCTGTATTTGTCTAACATAGGTCTCTGATTTAACAGTGATAAAAGCAGCCAGGGAGGGCATTACAGGGCCTTCTGAGCCCCACTTTGTAGGTGGCAAGGAGATGACCTGCAGGAGAATTTTCTCAGTGATATAAAATGCAATATAGCTGACCTCATCACTAATCTCATCTAGAAAAATAATCTACAAACTATCCAGAGGGATATTTTGCTTGCTGCTGAAAGCATGGCTTACAGCTTCAGACTAAATGCCCCACAGCAATTTGGTGTATGAAACTGAGTCAGGAAGGGAATCTAAACAGTCAGTGCTTGGGTTTTTTGTTGTTGTTGTTGTTGTTGTTGTTGTTGTTTCTTCCCTGTTAAATTTCTCTAGTTCTGGATGCTCCTCTGCTTCACAGCTAAATTGTCATCCAAGTAATCCGTTCCTCTTCTATCTGGCTTTCCTCCTCCCAGCTTTCCTAACACCTGCGTGGTGCTTCTCCACAAGCTCTCCAGCCATGCTCAGTGCCCTGTCCTGCCCCGACCGTGCTGCACGCTCCCTGCTACGGGCGCCTTTTGTGTCATTTAACATTCCCAACCCCATCCTTGCCTGTAGGACACCTGTCTGTCCCACTCAGCAGCAGCCGCAGCGTATTGGGCTGCCTATCCTCCTCACTCTTGATGCTGGCCTGAACTCTGCTTGTCTGCTTCTTGCAGACCTCCAGCTTTCTTGAGTTATATACACAACTGCTTTCCTGAGCTAAGCCAGGAGCCTTCACTTCCTTCAGATGTCCCACTGCAAATCGCATTCCTGCTGTTTGGAAAGACGGTAAGTGAACAGAAAGACCAAACAATACGCTGATGACAAAGCTGTCTCTTTTAAGTCATGAAGATCAAAGGGAACTTAAAGCAACTTCGTGTAGGATCCAATGGGTAAATGGCAACAAAGGAAAGTCAATATGTTTTTTATGATTTTTTTTAAAGGCTCAATGCAGGAAGGCTCTTCAACTGTTTGTACATTATAAAAATTTCCACATTAGCTCTGTCAGCTGGGGAAGATAACAAGGTGTCACTGCAGACAGCTCAAAAAAGGGCTTTTTAACCTCATTCAGAAAAGCTAGCTGTGTCAGGGTGTGAGTGGAGCAAGATGGAGAAATGCACCAAAACATGCCTGTGACATACATATCGAAAGACATAGGGATGGCCAGATACGTGTTTTTAGAAAATTGTGTCAAATGACCCATCAAAAACCCCAGGGATGTTCCACTTTTGTTTTCTTTGAGGAAAGACTGTAGAGGTGCTTTATTTCATGAAGTATGGGGCATGCATAGCTCTCTGAACTTCTCAAACCCTGTTGGAGACTTCAGGCGGGCTGTGATTTTGTAGCAGGCTCCTTTCCCACCTATTGCTTGGCCAGGAGCTGATCTCTCACCAGCCACGGCCAGGGCAGAGCAGACTGGGACAAAGCCTGGTGCATGCAGCTTGTGGCCTGGTGGGCCTGGGGAGCTGATCCAGTGCCATCCTGGGAATGAGAGACAAGTACCTTTAATCCAGAATATCAACCAGCAAGTGACAGCACGAGGACACAATATGCAACAGCAATATCTTTTCCTCCAGCAGAGTGACTCATTCAGCTATGGCTGCCAGCTGGGACTCATTAATTGCTTTAGATATTGAGGAGGCAGACTGATATGTGATTTGCTGAGAAAATATTAATTGCATAAAAAGATAATCATAGAAAGGAAATTCACTTCATGAAATGAATGTTTTGAGAAGGTGGCAGCTCTAGTGCTGGGGCAAGTGGATAATGCAGGAAGCAATGGGTGTTACAGTACATCAAGCAATTAAACACACACTCCTGGCTGAGCTGTGTTTATAAACTGAGCAGCCTGTGAATCACTCGCCCCAAGCACACTTGAGATTTTGTCTCCTTGACATATTCACTGCCACATAAGCACAGCCTCTGACACTGTTATACTCTGGACTGCACCAGGGAGGGGTTGGCTTTATGGCAAGGACAGGGCTCTGTAGAGCTGTGGTGGGAACCCTCTGGGGTGAGATGGGCACAGCCCTTGGCCAGGAGAGTGTCCTCTGACCTGTGCCCCTTCTCCTGTGCGCACAGCCTCTTACGTGGCCGGGTACCGGCAATTCCCGGCTGTGCCACCAGCTGCGCTGTTGGGATGGGCGCTGAGTGGCAGCTGCTGGCCAGAGGGACAGAGAAGAGATGAGCAGGAGAAAAGCCTTCTGCCAGGATGAAAGCTGCTGTGAAACCAGACATCCAGGTCACAGCTGAGACGACATTTTCTCTCCGCAGCACAGTAGCTCCATGTAGCAGCAGGACACAGCAGGGTGTTTGCCCACAGGCAGAGGCTACGAGGGACTCATGGGTACACGAAGCCCTCTGCGAACAACCTGTGTGCAGTCTGGTGGGAGTGCAGGACCCCTCTTACCTGTGTGACGCCATGAGGCTTTTCTACCGAAAGCAGAGGACAGATGAGGATGCAGCTAGGTAAATCAGAAGAGGACAGTAGGCAGAGAAGATATTAACACAAATGTCAGTATGAAGACTTCTGTCATCTGGCCTTGAAATATCTTCAAGATTAGTTCTGGCTAGACCTGCTTTCCCTTATCCTTCTACCCCTCCGTTTGAAGGTTGCCACCTCTCTTGCACACCATGGGAGTGTCCCACCATCATCTCTCTCCCCTCAGCCAGAACAGCTGGCAGGGGCTCACACAAAACGTTCCTTCCTGCAGCGTGAGGAACAAAGCACCCCACCGTGCAGATCTTTCAGGGTCAGTGCTTCCAAGCTCTGGTGTGGAGCACACCAAAAAGTGCTCTGAAATGGCTATTTTTCTCAGTGTTACAGAGATGTTTCCATGTGCAGTGAGACTGGATGTTGTAGCAAGAGCAACCCTCCTTTGGAAAGCTGTGCACAGGGGCTCAGCTGACAAGGAGCAGAGTTACGGGGTGGCGAAGTGGCCTCTGGTCACACAGCAGGTGAAACCACCGCGGTCCCGCAGCAGATTCCCGATTTCCCAAATCTCTTTCTAGTGCTTCAGCCTTTGTGCCACATGCAGTCCACTTCAGTTTCGTTAGTAAAAAATATCCTTGCACATGGGAGACAGAGACTGCAAAAATGAAGAGGAGCTGATTCAGATTCAAATGTCCCCGCAGAACAATTGGTGCTATTTATAAAAAATGCACTCGCTGCAGTGTATAATTAGAAGCTTTGCCTTCCACACACAAATTGAAGATAATGACTCTGAAGGAAAGTGAAAGGAATCCAAACAGAACAATTTCTGCCCTGAAACTCACTTGCTAAAAACTTCTTCAGCTTTTTCCTGAAGTCTGCTTTGGAGCCCATGCGCTCACCATGCCCCAGCTAAATGGCTGGTGGGCTATGGGTGTGGAAGTTGATTTTAATTAAATCCTGCAGGTGGCAAAGCTTTTGGAGTCTTGACACCCCCTGTGTCGTGGTCTAGGCAGAGAGGAGCCCACCCACAGGGGTGAGATCCTGAGAGCACGGGGACTGCCGGCTGTGTTGATTGCCATGTGAACTCTCTGTTTACAATGCATAAATCTGAAATAATTTAATTATTTTCATATATACAGAGCTGTTGAAAACTAATCAAGCCATGCTTTAAACACAGGGAAGGGAACATTCACAATCTTCTTACAAGTGCAGTCTCTTCTTGCTCCTGTTTTGCAGAGAAGTGCTATTGATTAGGATATGTGTCTAGCTTGGAGGTCACACAAACAGTCAGAAGTGGCACCAGAAACAGAAACCAGGAAGCTTGTTTTTCACTCTGCCTTCTACCATGTAATTCATTTTCCTCCTGTGTGAAATGGGAATAATCAAAGCTACCACAGGAGCAACAGGAGTTTTCGATGATTAAATGCTTTGGAAGGCCAGAAGGAAATAATTTCCTTCCCATGCTCAGCTTTGTGTTGGCTCCCCTTTGCCACTGACAAGGTGAACAGAGCAAGGCAGTGGCTCTCTGTCCCGGTAGCTCTCTCTGAAATTAGAACACACTCCACTGCTGGGGAACATCTTTACTCCTGATCCCTCTGCTGTTGCTGCAGCACTGCAGCAAATACACTTAACCACAAGTTCCTTGAAAAATATCCAAGTCCTTACAACCTTTTTATTGCTTAGGTGCTTGACA
This sequence comes from Penelope pileata, assembly GCA_013396635.1. Taxonomy (NCBI): domain Eukaryota; kingdom Metazoa; phylum Chordata; class Aves; order Galliformes; family Cracidae; genus Penelope; species Penelope pileata. The sequence continues at coordinate 281,997 of WBMW01000210.1, read as the reverse complement.
TGTTGTTCAGATTATAGGATTTTCTGCTCTGCAATTCATTACTTGTTATTTTTCCTCAAAGTTCATTCCTTCCAGTTCTGCCTGCTGGGCCTGCAAGAACTTGGTTAAGATGGATTGATAAGTGCTTGAGGTGCTTCCAACAGCATGGGCAGAAATTTGGCAGGCTAAATTCTGTCCAGAAGAGGCGCAGGCTGAAACAGCAAGACGGGAAGCATGGATCAGTCGGATGTGAGCAGAAGGCACCAAAGCTGCAGCCTCCTCCTGCCTGGGATCGCCATGTCAGCACAGCCTCTGCCTCTGCAGACATACTGCACCTCCAGCCTGGGACCTTTCTTCACCACACTCATTTGGCCAGAGGAAAGAAGGTGTGGGTAGGAATGGGATGTCACTTGTAACCTTCAGTGTGACTTTATTTGTTTGGCTGAGTGTGGATAATTCCTGAGGCAGATGGTGATCAATGGGACCTGCTTGCAGCTGGGCCCCCTAATGCAGATCACTTTCCAAAGAAATGCAGTAATGGAGCAGAACAGGCAATAATGGAACTCTGAAGGACCCCAAAGTAGAGCTTCTTTTTCTCTCCCTTTAATTGCAAGGCTAATGTTCCACATAAATATCTAGCAGCTGGTTGTTTGTGTATTTCATTTTGAAAGCCTGGCTAAAAACACAAGAGAGTACAGCTGGGAGTCAAAAAAGCTTTCAAAGGAGATAAGGCACTTTGCCACCAGCACTTCATGGGAGGGGCATTTCGACAGCAACGTGATTTTAAAAGATTAAGTGCACAGAGTATAAAGTTCTTCCAGAATTTAAGTAGTTATTGAACGTATGTATCATAAGCAGCCACGCAGCCCCAGGTTTGAAAGAGGGCTCCTGGGCTAAGAGGTGAGTGCCAGAGGGGCGCGGTGCTCTGTGCAGGGAGAAATCAGCCAGGCAGTGCTAAATGAAAAAAGCATAAAGCTCTGAAATGAGCTGGGTAGTAATTGCCTAATGCCAAAAGGACAGAGCGCAGAGTTCTTTCCTCCAATGTCTTTATTATTGGTAATTAACTGTTAGCTCTAATCTGCAGACATGACTGCTCTGGCTACAGTCAGCCTCTGGGAAACTACCAGAAGCCAACATTTTAAGGGGAGAGGGGGCACAGCGCGCCCACAAAATGCAGGGTCTCTGCTTATGTAGACACTTCCCCTGGTTCCTAATGCAGACGTAGGAATAAGTATTTCATTCTCTGTATTTGACAGGCAGCCACATCTGTATGAACAGGGACGTGCTCATCTCAGGCTCCAGGGTTTCGAGACTCTTACCTTCAGGAAGGCGGCACTGAGGGGGAGAGGTGTGTTAACCCCCAGACGTGGGATGGAAAGCTGCAGAAGTTCGAGCAAGCCAGCCCAAAGAGAGCTGGCTTTTGCTGAAATAGGCAAGTAGGAGATAAGCTGATGATCTGGCCACGTGGTACGCTGAGCAGGAGGCAGCGATGCGCTGCTGATGGGACACATTGACTTCATGTGCTGGTCTGTTGGAAATTGACACAAATGGAGATGATAGGGCTATGGAATGAGAACAAGAAAGAAATGCAAAGGTAATCAAAAGTAAAGATGAATTCGGAGAACTAGTAGGGAGTCCTTGCTGAGTCCTTGCCTTACCTCACTTAAGCTTAGAGATTAGGTTTTAGGAAGGGCTCAGCTGCTGCAGATGAGGACCTGTTCAGAGAGGTGCGTGCAAGGTCAGAGGAACTCAGTCTCAATGTGAAACTCGGTTTTTATTATCTTAATCAATAATATAAAATCTTAAACATCAGATGAGCTGAAATGTTCCTACCGTCTTACCTTAGCTTAAGTAATGTAAAAAAGGATGTCTGTTGATACTTGCCAGCAAGCTGGCTCTTTTGACCTTTTTCTCATGGGAAGTCCTGACTCATCTCTGTCTCTCACCTTCAGTATTTGTCCATCACCTGGATTCCACTTAGCTAAAGCAAAGATGACATAGTGTGTGGGTTACTGTTTCTCATTCATGCTAGTCTACTCGTTGTATTTGTACAGGATTCTTCTATGTCTGGCGATTATAAACATTTTCTTCTGTAATACAAGGCTACAGCCCACTGTTTTTAGGCCAGAGAGATCTATCCAAAACTGACATATTCATATGCATTTTTCTGACCTCATGGCATAATAAACCCAAGCTCATTTCCAAAGTCCATTTCTTGGCAGGATTTGATTTCCTTTAGAATCTGAGAAATACCAAAAATCATATTTGTTTTTAATTTTTTTGAAATGCTTGCCAAATGGGTCCTGTGAACATGTCAGCATGGATGCTCTCAACACTGACAGGCTTTCACTGTGCCGATACATGACTTTCAAACACTTGCACTGTGGGAATGTGGGTGTGCTACTGTTTTTCTTCCCAGGCAAGCATGATACTCACAACCCTCAACACGCCACTCCCCCCTCTACCCTCCAGTATTTTGGGATAGCTGTGAGAATGTACCCTGCACAAATAGATGCATGACATTTTCTCTATGCAACCTTTTCTTTATGTGTTTTCTTCAAATATTCGTGGGAAATAAGAGGGATCTGGAAAGCCATGGCAGGGAATTCACTCAGAGGAAAATGTCATCTCAGGGATACTGCAGCTCTTCACTGCTCTTCTCTGCTGCAGCCTGCCCTGCTCACTTACGGATTTGGGCATCTTTGAAATATGCACCTGGACTGAAAGTAGTGCTGCTGGGCACGAGCGATAAATTCTTTCATTTCTAGGTTGCTGTTCCCGGTCTTGATGAGATGTGACAGTTGTTTTGATTAGATAATGGTTTGCTGTCTCTAAAGCAAGAGGGAAGTCGTCACTGAAATAGAAAATGAGCACTTGAAACACTAAAATCATGACAGCATGGACACTACAGATAGGAGAAGAAAGATGTTTTCTTCAGGATCCCTCCATAATCACTAAAAAAACCTCCTTGAAGAGGGAGGTTAGCTTTGTTGGGCTTCATGGCTAGCCTCCTAACTGGATATTTTCTGGCAAGAAAATGAATCTTTTGTTCTGATGGAACATACACCCAGATCTTCTAGGTAAGACTATCATAGGGACAAACTTCAGCACTCCCTACAACTGCTCTACCAGGCTAGGGATAGAAAACTTACAGTCAAGGAAAAAAAAGGTATAACTTGTGACAGTAATCCAGTTTTTATTCTTTAATACACAATGACAGGAGCTGCTGAGGACCTCCCATTACAGTCCCTTTTTGAATCCTCTCATGCACTCTTTTGTAAGGTTTCCTCAGTTTCTTGGCTAAAACATTATTTCATGACCTTTTTCCCCTCTCCTGCTATGCAAAGCTTTGAAGAATTACCAAGAGTTTATAAAAGAAAGAAGTCTTCCCTGAGAAAAGTAAGGTATCACCTCTTGGGCAGGAATTGGTTTGCCATTAGGTTGCCAAAAAACAGTTTCACAGGTAATCCCAGTAGGTCAGGCAGTTTTGATTGAGCTGGCAGGGTTTGCGGTTGAAGTTTCCAGATGTGCTGAGCCATCTGAGATAGGCTTGTTGATATCAATCCACCTTTCTCAAAAGGGAACAGAACAGGCTGAGGAGATCACAAATTAAGATGACAATCTGCTGTGCCAGACTTGACCTGGGTCAGGCCCATGAACATCTTAAGAGCTCACTACTGTGCAGATGGTTCAGAGCTCACAGAGTTTCATATTAGTGATGGGCTTTAAAATGTTCAAAGATCAGGTTTACAAAGCATCCAAAGTCACTAATGCATTTTAATCCCCTCAACTTAGAAATAACATGTACGTGGGGAGCAGCGCTGTCTTGGCTGTGACCGGGGTTGGAACAAACCCATGAAGGATTCTGCACAAGTCTATACAGCTACAATAACGGTTGCGTAACACTTTCATTTCAGGAATTGTTATGAAGCAATTTCAAAAATTTCAGTCCTGACATATGAAGTGTGACATTCTGACCTCTCTGAAGTCAAAGCGATTTAGGGCTTTTAATGTGGAGGGTATGTGGTTTTGTGAGAGTTACTGTTACAGTTTGTTTTTTAACTCTTCAATCCCTATCTAGTCTGGTGATGAAAATGATTACAAGTATCGTTCTGATGCCCTATGAATTTCACATCCTTTTGTTCTATTGGTTCCCCCACAGCAAGCAAATCAAGCCTTCTCCCTGTGGGCATTGCGGCAGGGCTACACAGTACCTCAGGCTATTGTGATTCTCCTAATACATCAGGGCTATTTTTCCTTTCTCAGCTGCCTGTCTGAGCCAAGCTCTTTTACTACTCCATCAGAGAGCAATCACTGGGGAGGCAGAGAAGCAACCCTAAGCAGGGCACATTGCTCTTAAGCAATTATCTATGCACAGAACTGCTGTCCACTGAAAGAAAACCTCTATTTTTCATTCCCAGAAGCTGAGTGAGATTCCTCAAGCCAATGAAAGCACATTGTTGCAAGTCTTGCCCAGCACTTATGTGACCAAAGCCTGAATTTTTGCCTGCTGGGTGTTTGCATCATCAAGGGCTACATACACAGCCCTTTTCCAGAGATGCAGTGGCTGAGCCAGGATGTCCCCAGCTGTGACCTAAGTTAGAAGCTGATCTCTGGGTTTTAAATGGACTTGGACAGGGCTCCATCATTCAGGTATTTTTTCCAGTGGAGACGGAGACCACTCACACATCTCACAGAAAAGCTTATTTCTCACTCCTGAATTTTCTTGTGACTGTGGGTGCCCTGCTAAACATTTTCATTTTACTTTCTCAGAGTAAATTCAGACCAGCTTAGCAGTATTGCCAGGGCCAGTAACCCAGGGGCCTCCCGTCTTTCCACATTCCTAGGGAGAGAGATGTGGATGTGGAAGTTTTCATACATTCAGCAAGGAGATGCGGGTATGGCACAGCCCCGTTCCCATTTCCAGTGAGAGGAAAGGACATGAGAGTTGCTTGAGTAGAGATCTTTTATGTATGGTGTGAAGTCCAAGAATGGCGCCTAAGAAGCAGAAAATCTGCATTTCTTCCATGCTCTGGCCCGTGTTGGGGTGAATTTCACTGTCCCTGAAAAACCTTGCTAGGAGTGAGGGACAGGCCTGCCTGCAGGCCGTTTAATTTCTGTTTTTCCCTGTGAGCAACCTTCTGGGCTGGTTTGGACTCAAGGGATGTTACAAAATGGGGACTCCTCCAGATCCACTTCCTGGGGGTTATGGAAGAACTCTGTGCCAAGCAGTGCCAGACAGCCTGCACCAAACAATTCTGAACCCTCCCTGTGAAACAAGTGACCTGTGGCAGAGAAATACTGAAATCTGATTTTTTAAAATTTTCTCTCCTAGGTGGTTTTCTGAATCTCAGTGGTATTCAGTCCGCCAGCAGTTGTTCCTCTGTGGTAGAAACTAAACTGAGGTACTGATTTGTACATTAAAACCTCAGGGCAGAAAACAAAAGCCCACCAGACTTCAAGACAGCTGCACCAATCTCAGCTACAGCCAGGATGTCTTCACTGGGTTCATCTGACACATTTTTCTGTTGCACCTGAGGTCCAACATGAATTCAGGTTTTATTTTCTTGCCTAGACAAAATTATGGTTGTATTAAACAACATGCCTGTCTGAGTAACCGCTGTAGATAGGATGTGAGAAGCTCACAGCTAGATGATGTAGAGTGCCCGAAGCGATGTTTATATGGCCATTATTAGCAGAGACTTTGTTGTCCTAACATCACCTGTACTGCTTAAGATGCTAGTTCTGGTAAAAAAGTTCTGGATTGACAACTGAGGGAACTGGAGGCTTGTTTCTCCACTGAACAGAGACAAGGCACAGCACAGGGAATGCTTCCTTCCCAGTATTCTGCCAGCTCTATGCTTACTGCCTGACATTCATAGCAAAGCAGTGTTCAGGAGCTGAACACTGTTTACATCCAACCAGTTTACATATCCTCTGCTGAGTACTTTAAAAATAGATGATCTCTTCCATTCTGGCAGGTAGGGCCAAGAGATCAAAGCCTCTTCTACTCTTTTTAGTCTCCCAGTGTAACTGCAGCTACATACAGTGGATTTTTGTCCACACCAAGACCCACAAACTCATTTTGCACAGGTAATGGTGTGAACATCTGGCATCAGCTAGTCACTCACCACCTACATAGGCTGGCAACAAACTCCTGTCTTAGCAGGACCCTGACCCAAGGCTGCGTCATCTGTTTCTGAGCAGTACATATGCTTAAGCCTAGAGAAAAGGAACATCTGGAAAAGCAAAACTAAGAGAAGGGGAAAGCTGGCAGAGACAGTGCATTACTGAGATATTTGTTTGCAGCAGGCGTGGCAGAACAACAAGAAATTGTGAAAGTTACCTCAAAGGGTCCAGGCTGAAGCTGAAGAACCTGACAAGATCTTGGTTCTGGAAGAACTCCAGTGAAAGGCAATGGCATCCCCATTTGGAGACCATCCAGTTCAACACTCACAGATACAAGTGCAGCCCTTCAGTATAAATCACTCTAATTGCATCCTATTTACTGTGTAATTGCCCTATAAACAGGCACACACATATAGCATAAGAAGAGAATTGGGATCTATAATTATATGCAATTAGTCGCATTCATTGCTCCCTGCTCTACTTATCCCTAATGAATGGCCTGTGCAAACAGCAGGCTTGGTACTGGGACAAATCTGTGTGTGACATGGGCAAAGGTAGCACCAGAGATCAGTAGCACTCATCACAGATGAATGTAACAGAAGAGTACTGCAGCCTAGCACAAGCGATGGGCAGGTCCACAAAGCCTGGGGGGGGATTGGAGGGACAGAGCACAGCCAAATAACTCAAAGGGCTCAGTCTGCTTCTAGCCATGGCTATGTGATTCCATGAAAATTACTCTGGTGTCCTTATGCATCAACTTCCTCACCTACAGGACAGGGCTAGTGATCCTCACCTTCCTTTGGAATTGAGGTGGGACATACAGAAGAAAACTTTTCTGGAAGAGGCAGAAGATGTACTCTTATGGCCCTTCCCCCCTCCCCCAGAGTCCAGCAGACACCTTGAAATTGTACTTGGTGCAAAAGAATTGGAGAGATATTACTTAGAGGTGTTAGCACTACAGCTGGTGAGAGCAGCACTGGGCAAGGAGGTGCAAACATATGGCTGAGGAACTTCTCCCAAGTCAGAAACTTTAGGGCTACTCCAAACCAAACATGTCTGAGGTGCTGGTAGCAGAGCTCAGTGGAGCAGGGACGGCCTCCTCTCTTTGGGCTTATAAAACAGAAGAATAAAATGTTTGAAAAACATATTATTGAGTGGAAAAGAGGCCCTTCTGTGCCTGACAGATGGAAGAAATGGTGTTTTCTGTCCCCAGGAACTACGATTCAGGGAAACAGAGCTAGGCCCTGAGTGAATCAAAGCCGTCTGTGAAGCACTCCAGCAGATCTGTCATTTGCTAAACACTGATGATAGTGGTGGAAAAATACCCATGTGCTAAAGAAATCTGCAGAAAAGGAAACCACCCAGCTGGGCTTCGGGAGGCTGCCTTCCCTCTGGCAGATGTTAGCCAGTACCTTCTGGAAAAGAAAGAAGTGAACAATGCTTTATGGCCCAGCTCTCCTGGGGAGGTGTGTCCTTCAGGAGCAATTTAGCAGAGTGGCTCAGGATTGCTCTTTTTGCCTCCTCCATTTTTTTTCTTGCATTCCCACCAGTGCAGGTCATTTCCTTTGGCTTCCCCAGGCCAATCCTTGCAGTGTTTGGTCTCTTCCTCCCAGGGGACCATGCTCCCCTCTGGGCTTCACCACACAGGCAGAGCTGAGATGCCCTGGATGTCCAAGCTGATGCTGTTTTGGGGGGACAAAGCTCAGCTTTGCTGAGGCTGCAGCAGGTGAGATGTGCTGTGCTGGAGGCAGAAGGGCCTCATACATGCTATTTGTTTCGAAGAAGAAAAACTCTAGGAATTAAACAATTTTCTGTTTTCTTTTACATAGTTATGATCAGAAAATCTTGTCTTCTCTGCTGGGCTGCCATCCTGTCCCACAGGCACCCTGCCCTGGTCCAAGCAGCTTTGACTGATGAAGTCTCCCACCTGATGCTGGAGATCCTTGATGCAGACACTCTCTGGCTTGGCCCCAGGGGATTTCAGAAGCAGCAGAGGAGTTCTTCACCCATGCAGAGCATAGCATGAGCTGTGAGCAGGCAGACAGCGTGCCCAGCTCTGGTGGCTTTGGAAGAGTGTTAGACATGTCTCTGGAAAGCACTGGCACTAGCCTACCCAGGCAACCATCCTTCCACTCCATTTCAGAAAATGCCAGCAGAGGCTGCTCCTGGTTCACCACTTTCTGGCACATGCCTGGCTGGTTGGATCTTTATGGCCATGAGCCAACTGCTACCTATGCCAGAGGAACGCTGGCCAGGCAGGAGCCCGTTGGCCTGGGGGAGCACAATATTGGCCTTGCTTCAGCTGAAGAGCTCAGCAGGGCCTCAGGGCTGGAAAGTTACAGCAGCCTACAGACAGGCTCTATGCTCAGCAAATGCTGTATTTAATGTGAATAAAATAATTAGAGGCATTGTATTAGCAGAAGTTAGAAAGGAAGAAAACTCCCTGCACCTCTCCTGTGTGTTGCTGCTAAGGAGCAGTGTTTTCTATGCATTATTTTTTTCCTCCCTGTCACCATGGTTTGTGAGAGCTTTTGGGAACAAACATTGGCAGGAGAAAAAAGAAAAAAGATCAATTTGATCACAAACTGGAGGTTTCTTCAGTACCAAGTGCTCAGTGCTATACATTTGGAGAGAAAAAGCTGTTCTTGTGGTTATTAAAAGACATAAAGAATGGTAGTTACTGGTTAAGGAAAAGTTAATTTCTGCAGATACAGAAACTGAAAGGATTTCTTATCTAATGTTAAAGAGATTAAGATTTAGATTAAGATTTAATATTTATTCTTAATATTGAGTCCTGCTCAGAAAAGGAGGCAGATGCTGTGCCTCCTTCTTGATTTTGGAAGCGTCTTAGATCAAACATTTTTTATTATGAAAATTATTTCTTGATTTTTAGAAGAGAATAAACTTAACAGTAGCTCATAATAGCTCTGCCTGAAAACAGATTTTTTCATACCCCTTGAAGAACAGCAGTAACAAAAGCTGGGTAAACTGGAAGAGAGATGCAGGAAATCAACATGATGCTTTGACTAATGACTTTGACTAATTAACTTGGAGGACAGAAGAGGGAGAAGTGTGCCATGGCAAATTCATAGAACATAAGGAAGGAGGAGGGAGAGCATGCTGACCAGAGGGGCACAAGAAATGGAAGGAGAAGCACAGCAAGAGAAGCAGGTTTAGGTGACAAAGCAAGAAATGCCTCCCAGGGGTGAGATCTCTCAGGGCAGTGAGATGACCAGAGAAGACAGAACCAACCCCAGGCAAGAGAAATCTGCCTGGAGTCAGCTAGCACTTGCTTCAGAAAATGGACCAGTGGAGCTCAAAACACTCTCTTACCTTGGTGCAAACAAACCCCAACATGCCTGGTTTTCTCAGAGCCAGAGCTGTTCTTAGGCTCAGCAAAAGTTATACCAGCATGATAATTGGGTGCTTGGCTCTAGCCCTAATGTCTCTCTGAATGCATTTAGTTCTGCAAGATGCTGGGTCTTGCCTGCCTGTGCCATTTTACTGCCTAGTTTCTTATGTAAGTAATCTAATTAGACTGTGACAGATACGATATGGAGCGTATTACTCTGCTTCAAGGATAATTAATTATATCACATGCTTTTGAAATAATTCATACACCGTTTTCTCCTCAATATTTGAGGACTCCAAACTTTTAAAGCGAGAAGGCACACAACAGTTCAGCCTGATTACTTAAGTAGGACAGCAGACAGTCTTGGCCAACAATTTCAGTTTCAGACCAGCAAACACCTGTTTGAGATCCAGTGCCTCTAATCGCTCTCCATCTTTGTGTCCTCAGAGCCCACTGCAAGGACAACTCTAGCACTCAGGTGCAGACTAGAGCAGTCAACAGATTGTGAGCCTTTCTGGGTTTGACAGCTATGGTGCAATTACAGAAGTAATCCCAGGTACAGTACCAAAGGTTTAACAATAATAAAGAAAGGATTTTTACTCACAATAGCAATCTTCCACCAAGATCAGGAACAGTCAGGTCCCACACAGGAGATCCTTTCCCCTTGGTGGCTGGCTCTTAAATAAGCCCAGGGTAGTCCCACCCTGGGTCCACCCCTCCTGGTCACATGGGGGGGCACAGGTGTTCCTTAGGCCAGACACCGCCCTTCACCAGGTGCTCAATCACTAATTCAGGCTGTGACCTCATGTTTCCCTTACAATAGAATTACAGATTTTCACTGGCTGGTGATTATGCTGGTTCCCACCAGTTCTGATTTCCACCATTGTCCTAACCAAGGACTTGTCATAACTACATTCAGGGCTTGTTACTGCAGTAACAAACTGCTCAGCAAACCGTCTTCTCAGTGTGAGGTATCACCTTCGTCAGGCTTTTCTTTAGGGTGGACACTGGATGAGGCAGAGATGCAGCTGTCTTCCACTTTCTGCCCTGAAGTTTACTACAAGTTTTGCATTCCCACCTCCATGTCCAACACGGATAAGGTATTTTGGTCTTGCAAGAGGACTAGAAGAACTGAATCACTGAAGTTTCTGAAAGGCAAATCCACTATGACAATGAGTACATCCAGGGATGTGTTTGAAGGATTTAGAGACATGGGGTGAAATTTTGTTTACTTCTGAAGCTGGGGTCAAAACCACTCCACGACCTCAGATTGTTAATTTTAGTCAGGAGAAAATCCGGTTCTCTGACAAGGACACATGGCTGATACACGCAGTGTAGGCACTGAGCACCAGAACCCATGCTACTGATAGCTCCTTAAGGATTAAGTGAGCATAGGCTTTTAACTGTATTTTCTTCTCCATCACTAGCAGTTTTCTCTGCTTTGTGTGAAATGAGATTTTACTAATGCTATTTGTCTGCAGTGGCAGCAATCTTTCCCCAGCTGTGCGGGCTGGCACCGTAATTACAAACACTGCTTTCGTACACTGTGCTCTGACTGCTTGCAATCACCAGCCACTGGTGCTCGCTTTTCTTTAGTTCCTTCCTTTAACAAGGAATTAACCTATATAATGGTGGACCCATGGTGAACATAATTTTCAGGTAGATATCAATGCCGTAGTATTCAATTATTATAAAAGCTGCATTAACTGAGTTAAATTATTAAGAAATATTTCCCAGTGTATGAAGTGGCAGCTGTTCTGGGAGAAGGGCGGTTATCCAGGCTGACAAACAACACAGGAAAATCCAGTGCAGATCCTGCCTGGAGAAATATCACTGGCTGCCTCTACACAACCTCTTAGCCATCTCTTAGGCTTGAAAAGTAACTTAAAGCCTACCTGTGCTGGCACGCAAAAAACCTTCAAGACCTGAGTCCAGGGCTGGGACCCTGACCAATGCTGGTAAATGCTGGCACAGTTGTCCCCCAAGCCCTGGGAACCCAGAGGTGTGAATGTAAAAGTAGTCGGGGTCTGAGTCCTGATCTTGGTTCGTCCATGTGAAAGACAGTTTAGGCAAACAGCTGCAGCCACTTTGTCTTTCACAGAGAGTGGATCAAACGAAAAGCATGGCCCTCTGCTTCCTCTTGCTGCCCCAGCATTTTTCACTTGCAACCAGCAAAACCAGGGAGTGAAAAATGCTTGTATGACAGTTTTCCTCAGATCTAACTCAGATTTATGGACTTTATTTAGTTAATTTTTTCCATGGGCTTTTGGCTTCATAGCTATACAAATATGTTTGATCTCTTTTACCCTTAAAATACTATCAGAAAGATGAAAAAGATAGTGAAGATAGAATGATGTGATGTGAAGATAGAGGGGAGGTCTGAAATGAGCTATTTACGTTGCCCTGTCACCCACCTTCTGGGTAGAATGCAGTGTAACAGAAATGTAAGTTTAAGGCAAAACCAAAAATCTTTTAGAAATGATTCCAAATTTGCCCCTCCAGGTCTCACGGACAAGGCTGCATGGCAATAACTGCATGTACAGAAGTGGCTGCATTTCTCTCTTCACAAACAGAGGGCACTGGGATGCTCTAGAGGCAGTAAGACAAGTTTTCTGAGTTTAGAAACACGTGGAACCTCAAAGTAGAGGAAAAACCCTCAAGAGTTGCTTTCTGTTCCCAAATGAGCTGAGCCCCTCAGAGCTGTGAGGCTGACAAAGCTCTGGGTGATCTCCAGAGGTCCTGCCCAACCTAAATTGTCCTCTGACGTCACACTGCAATGACTTCTGGAAGAGCTATGAATGTTCCCAGAGCACAATGGGCAAAATGCTTGAACATGGGCACCTGAGGTTAGGGTCCTAACATTTAGGCAAATGAAAGTCACCAAACTTCCCAAAGCTGCTGACGTAAGTGGGCTGTGTTTTCTTTTAAAAGCATCATCGCCACTCACATTACCTTTCCTTTGATTCATTTTTTTGTGCTTTTCCTGTAACTTAATAGTGAAGAAATCTAATTTACCCACCAGACCTGCTTTTTCACAAAAAATATTTGTCGTTTTGAAATCTATTTGTTTCACGTGGGATCAAGCACAGAGCCATTTAAAGATTAAAAAAAAAAAAAAGAAGAAGAAGAATAAAGAAAATAAAAGAAATAAAAACTATAACACCAGCCTCTCCTGTGAACACAAAACCCACAGCCAGGAATTATAAATCCTGAAGAAATATCCACCAGCCCAGTGCCTGCAACATTCATCCCAGGTACGGGCAAGCCAGAGTTAGAAAATTGCTCTTTCTGGTTCATTACACGGCCAATGTTGTTAATTATATTTGTTTGATATAGAAGAGACTGAGCGCAACCTGAGATCCTGTCTGTTCCGGGATCCGAAGGACATCTGGAGGGAGAAGCCAGCTTTGTTCTTCAGCCTTCACCCAAAAGCACACTCACTTGAATCCTCGATGCAATGACAGATCTGAGCCCACAAGCCAGAGAACTGTAGAAAACTTGGTTATGCTGGTAATGCATTTGTCTCCCAAGACAAGCACATGCTTACAGACAATTTCATTAGACAAAACATTTTAATAGATTGTTCGATATTTTTCAGCAAGGGTCCTCAGTTTTCCTTTGGGCCAGAGCTTTGCCTTCCCTTTCCCTTGTCCTTTCTCAGGGCTGCTTTCTGCCCATCTCTGCTGGGGACGGGATGCTGCGTGGGGCAGGTCGCACACACATGACAAGACCCAGGCAGTTCAGCTGTGGATTGCAGCGTGGCCAGGGATGCCTGCCCTTTCACGCCTTCCTGCTGGCAAGGCAAAGGACTGCATTCAGTGCCAGGCAAATGCCTTTCCCTCTGTCCAGACTGGGAACCTCATCAAGGTACAGCCTGGAATGAAACTCTGCAAAAGCGTCTCCTGAGAGCTCGTGCAAGTGCCATTCCTGTCACAGTGCCAAATTCCTCAAAAATAACACAGTTGTGAACAGCACTGCTACTAACCATTAAGTGTTTAGCGAAGCCAGAGGAGAAAATTGACAGGGAAATAAATGTTCTTTTCAGACTTTTGAAAGAGCACTACAGGCAATGGGGAGAAAACAGCAATATTACAGGTAAATAATATTGCTGCTTGAGGATTCTTTTAAATTATAAAGTAATAAATATGTTTTTAATAAGCATATCTCCTCATTTTGGGAGCTCTGGGTCTGCGTACGGATGTAATTTCATCCGCAGAGTGTGGCTGTGAGGACACATCTGAAGCGCCTGGGGACTTTCTGGATGGGGAAGGCTGGGTACAGAGCAGAGCAGCCTCTCATCGGCAGAGATTTAGTCTGAATTCACCCTCAGAGATGAGAAAGAATGGAAAAGCTGGCCAATTCTGAGCCCCCTCCCCACTCTCTGATCCCCCCAAGATGACTGCATGGGCTTCATTGAGCGAGGCAGAGCACCAGCATCCTGGCTGCACTCTCCTTCATCACTCTGCAGGGTCTGAGCTGCTTCCCACAGAGAGGATCCTTGTGGGGAGACCCAGCCTTGGAGACAGTGGCGGGGCATCCAGCAGGGATGCTGCAGTGACATCCTTATGGTCAAGGGTCCCTGTCTCCGACTGCTGCCTGCGTTTCACAGGATTCCTAATAAAATGAGTAGAGTGCTGCTGCACTGCCAGGTGAGGGTGACAGTGGGAGGGGAGGGGAGGCAGGCATTGGGTATGATTATCTTGTCTTCCCCTGCTTTTTGCCTTTTAGTAAATAAACCTAATAAGATGCCGGGCAGCAATTCAATCTGTCATGCTTCACACATCATAATAATTGAGCCAGAAATAGAAAGTGTCCAACCCCCATTAGAGGCAGTGCCCTAAAGAACAGGCTGATTTCTTCT
>WBMW01000210.1:226992-267629 GCA_013396635.1 Penelope pileata | reverse complement strand
TTATAATTTATTTCACATCAATAACGCACTGCCAACAAAAGCAGCTTTGTGCCAAGTTGTGATCTGCTGTTCTCTCAAAGACACCCTAACTGTTTTACTTCTCCTTAGACTGTTTGTTGGCAAGGTCTCATCAACGGGAAAATCTCAAATGCATGCAGAAGCCACACGTGGCACCTTGTCCCCAGTATTGCACGTTAGTTCCCTTCAGAGCACAAGCTCCTGGCTCTGATCTCCCTCGACTCCTTTCCTCTCCCTCCAAGGCACCCTGTTCTGTCTGGCCTCGCTTTGATGTCTCCCAGCTGGGAGGGAACACCCACCACCACTTCTTGGTAGGCATCAGGAGTTGCCCACGAGCAGGTGAGGCTCATCTGAAGGAGGTGATAAGGAAAGGAAGGGCTGGCCCCTGGAGGGAGTGCTGCTCCTGCTGCCAGTGCTGAGAGTGGTCCAGGCCCTTGGGTGGCTGCATTTTGTGTTCACTGCACATCCATCCAAGTGCTCTGCTCTGGAGGGACAGATCATCTCTGCATTGGCAGGCTCCTGCTGCACCCCTCTCTGTCACCACATTGTCGTGGTAATGTGTCAACTTCAAACGAAAAGCGATCTATTATTTATTAGTGAATGAATTCTCTGGGCCAAATTCCATATTGCTTCACATCGTGCATTACCGCCCACAAAAGAGATGAAACATTTTACACCTAAATTGCACCTTGTTGAAAAGACACGGATCACTTCTGCCAGAGGAAAGCAAGGGGGCCTGCAGCCCCTCCGTGTCTCTGCCTTTCCCTGGGGCCTGTATTCTGCCCATGGTGCTGCTCCAAGTGCTGTTGATAGTTCATTATATTCATTTTGTTTTTCCACCATTTGCAAACCCAAGCTGAGGGAGGCAAACTCTGGTGCTACCCAGGCTCTGGGGGAGGTAGCACCATGGCAGTTACTCCCTGCACGTGTATCTCATGCCATTGCACCTGCAGGAGGTTGTGTCTCTCCTTTCTCACTTCCTAGCTGTGGTGTGTCTGTGGTTGCTCTCTGGGAGACCTGCAGACAAGCCTGTGCGGAGCTTTGTGATCCGCAGTGCCAGGACATGCTGGGATAGGACACAGAGCCAGCTGGGGTGGCCAGCTGTCACCAGGACTTCTCCATGCATGCAGAGGAGGGGCACACGCACGCTAGCTTGTCTTGTGAAGATTTCCTTTGCATATGTACATATGAATATGTAGTCATTCTGCCTCTTACCTGAAACTCAGTGATTGTGAGGCAAATATTCTTTTGCTTCCAAGTAATTATTTGCAGAAAAATGTCCATATCTTCTGGGTTTGCAGGGAACAAATTAGACCAGAACCATTTCCTCTGGTCTTATAGAGGTGTTGTTACACCATACCTGAGACACCTAAACTATAAAGTTTGCTTTTCTTTACAGCCCTCTCCTAAAACCCCGCAGGAGCTCAGCGTACAAACAAGGTAGCATCACTCCAGTGCTCTTAGCAGCAGGTTTCATTGTGCTTCAATGCCCATCTCTCTTAGAGAAGACCTTTGTCACTTCTGAATGTACTCAAAAAGTCATGCCTTTATCTTTTTTTTTTTGGTTCGTTTGTTTGTCTTGCAGGAGAAATGGAGGGAGTTTGGGTGTAATGAAAGAACCAATTTATGTGACACAAGCATGATCCCAAGGCTCTCAGGATGAGATGGCACTAAACAGCTTCAGCAGGAGGGACGCTGGGCTCCAGCAGGCTGGGTATTGCTGGCTTATCCCTGCCTCTGAGACAGGCTCACTGCGCATTTGGGCTCCCTGCATCCCTGTCCCTCTCCACGGGCACTGCTGATGTGAGAAGTGCCTGGAAACCTTCGGCAGAGAAGGCAGCGAGAGCTCTGGTGGGAAAGGCCCAGGTACCATGGAGCACCTAGCACTGCTCAGGAGCTCAAAGGAGATGAAGGCTGTAGATGTGGCACATATCACTTGCCAGGCCACAGCCAGGCTGGATGGATGCAGGGTCCCTCACAGACATGTCTGGCCCCTCACTAAGGACATGTCAAGGGTCCTGCTGGCTCAGACCCCTTCCCTGACTTAGTGACCAGCAGCAAAAGCATTGCTTTGTCAGCAAGGAGTGTTTCCAGGAGAGGGGAAGCATTCTTCCTCATGCAGATGGAAATCAGCCTTGCCAGGAAGCACAGTGATGGCCTTCTCTTGCAATTATTTCCCAATGAGTATCATTTCACATGCAAATCCCATCCGTATAAAAAATGTAATCTTTTTAAAAAAATCTAAGTGACAGGGTCTATAATTTCCTGCAGCACAGCACGATGTCATCAGGCAGTATGGTGGTTTCAGCATCCACTGATCTCATTTGCCTGCACAGTGGATTTATGAAACCAACTTTTCTCCAGATAGCCTGTTCAGGAGGGAAACTTCAGACATTTAACTATAAGCCAGGTGCCTGTGGTACTGAAAAGGGTCCCTGGGGTCTATCAGAGGATTGAGGTGAATGCCGAAGAGGTAGGAAGTGGGGGGTCAGGCTGATGGGTGCCAGTTGCCAGCCTATGCCCAGGGCTGGCACAGGGCACATCACAGATGTCCTGTATGCCATTCTTGTACAGGCAGGGCCTTCCAAGAGGACAAATATTCATTTTCTCCTATAATTTTTGGCAGTCCCCATTCCATTCTGGTACGTTCTTACAGAATTATTTACAATGTTTTTTCTCATTAGTTGTTTACATCATCATCCTCTTTCTTGTGTCATTGAGAAGTGAAATAAAGAAACCCAAAGATGCGAATCTGGGTAGGAATGGCCGTTGGTCTTCAGTAGCTTCCAGCTGAAAGTGCCCTGTTGAAGACACCCCGGGTGGCTTCCCAGGTCCCCACAGGGTATATCCTGGTGGCCTGGTGAGGGCAGTGCGGAGGAGGGAGGAGAGGTGAAAGGTGCTCTTCAAGGAGCTGGCAGTGGCCTTCTGTTCACTGTTAAGGACTTCTTGATGGAGGTTGATAAAAATGCTGGAATTAACTTTTAAACAGGTTTGGTATTTAGATGGGAAAAGAGAAAACAACCAAACTCACTTTCTTCCCCAGATGTGATGCTTTAAAGCAATGAGCGCTAGCCGTCTCCAGGTACTCATGTTCTTTTCTTCGACAGTTCCCCTTTCGGGTCTTAGTCTGTATGAAGCTCACAACTATGCCCTGGGCTCATGCTGAGCAGAGAGAGGGCTCATACCTGAGAGGATCTGAGAACGTGCCCAGTAGGCAGTGTTTCAGTGTTAGCCATCAGTTTTCCATCCATCAGTATTGGTTTGCTCTTACGACTAAAGTACAAGTGGCACCAGTTTAGACATTACAAAAAATAATTCTCATCTCTGTGTCTCAGGAGACTTTCTAAGTAAATTAACCCATCCTGTGAAGACTTTTCTAGTGACAAACAGCACACTTGACTTTGAGTTAAAAGCGAAATGTATGGATTGACAAGAAAAAATATTCTGGACTCAGATATTTGTGACTGGTGAAAAAGCTAAATGCTGTCCAGATGGCAGGAGAGGGCAAAGCAAACTTGCACATTGGGAAACGCTGGGTTTGCTGCCAGCCCTAGCCCTTGTAGGTTTGTTTCTTTATACAGAAGTTAAAGTGGGGTTGAGCTCTGCTCACTCCAGTGTATTTCCTGGTTTGGTATTAAACAGCAGCAGTAGAGAGGCTCTAGTACAAAGCTTATTAATTTAGAGAGGGTTCATTCCAAATAAGCCCAGGATAAACAACAGCAATAAATTGCTGCATCAGAGACCTGTGTGTGAGCTCACATCATAAGAAGAATTTGGTGGCCAGCAGCTGGATCCTGGCTGGACCCTCTGCTTTGACAGAATACCACAGGCATTTCAGGGTGGTCTTGGGAGAGAGGGCAGGACCTGCTCTCCTGCTTTGAAGTGTTTTTCTCAAGGCAAGAGGTGTTGTAAGCAGTTTTAAAAGCAGCAGAGAAAGTAATCTTTATCATTGGTGTTATGCTCATGCATTTATATCTTATATGATATGGTCACGCAAATAAATCTACTCCATCTGAAGGTCATTGCTAGGCTGCCTTTCCTGTTTATGGCCCTGTCTCCCTTCCAAAAGGACAAACACGTCTCTCCAAGGATGCACATTAAGGAGAAACTCGACTGTGTGGCAGGAGTGACGGAAGCTATTTTTATGTAGGAGTTAAAAAGAATGAAAGGAGCCTAAATTTGCCGTTTTTTTCCTCATTGCAAATCTTCAGGGAGAATGATAATTTTGCATGGACAAAGGAGAGGAAGAAAGCCTGGGAGAAACAGCTGTTATCTTTGCGCATAAGAATGAAGGATGCATTCAAACCCCAGAGATATTCTAAAGGAGTAGCGATCCCAGAGTACCCTGGGGTCCTAGAAGGCAGATCATAAAGGCAACAATACTTGATCATCCTCTGTGCTGGAAACTGCTTACTTTACAATCTAGAGATGCTTGAAGATGACCTTACCAAGGGTTTTATGCAGTTTTGGAGCATAATAATTGTGTATCTGAATTAGCTGTCCTTAGATATTTTTGTGTTTCCTGAAATGCACTTTTTCCCCTATTACATCATCAAGCAATTATGATTAATGAACCCTCTATTATGTGAATTATGTTCCTCATTACAGCAGTATATGGCCACACTTTGACCTGTTTTCATGGTTGCCCTCACATTGCCTTAAGGCAATGACAAAAAAATCATTTTCACCCATGGCAGAGAGGCTGCAGGGAAGCTGCAGGATCTACCCATTATCTCCTAGGAAGCTTGTGGCTGTGCTGGAAAGCAGATCCAGGCTTCCAAAATCCTTGTTCGTGTCTTAAGTGCTAACTCTTTTGAGGAAAGCCAACAAAACATGACCTGCTTCCTGATTGCAGGTATAGGGGTAGGGCCAGTGTGGACTCCTCTGGATCTCCTGGAGGAGACCATCAGGCTGAGCCGGAAACCTGAGCAGCCTCACTGGAGGAGACCGATGGTGCCCAGAAACAGTTCTGGGAACCTAGCCTGGGCTGGTTCAAATGTTTTCTCATTTGAAGTAAAAGCAGTAACAAAAAAATTGGGAAGTTCCACTAAAAAACTTTTTCTGAGCTTTGCTACACCAAGCATAGGAAGACATTTAGTCTTAAAGCTGCAGCAAGAGACCTGGTGGTGCAGGCTGCATAGGGAAACTGTTGATCAGGGCCTGGACTGGTGATTGAGCACCTGGAGGAGGGCTGTGGGTGGCCTGGGAGCACAGGCAGTGTTTGCACCTGTGCTCCTCCATGATCAGAAGGGGTGGACCCGGGGCAGGGCTCCTCTGGGCTCATCTAAGGGCCAGCGGTGGACAAAGCACTTCTGTCTTTGAGACCTGCTACTCATCAGAGGAGCATTGCTTGGGTGGCAGATTGCTGTTATCAGTTGTGTGAGTTGGAGCTTTTTGTGGAACTTACTGCGTATGTCCATGATTAAACCCTGTAGTACTTTGCCTGGGACTGCAAAGAACGTGTCTGAAGAAATTTTGCTTCTTGATCTGCAAAACGGGCTGTCTTTCCCGGCCTGGTTTGTATGAAAAGGTGCTCACTCCCCACTGGGAGAGGGCTCTATCAGATCCACGTTTCCTGCTGTATTTCAGTCTCCAAAGGTGATCTGGCTGAGAGCAGGCTGTTGGGGATTGCTGTTTTCCACAGGATGAGCAGCATTACCTTGTCTGAGCCTATCGCTCCCAGCAGAAAGGCAAGATGATGGTTTGCCAGTCCCTCAAACCACTCCTAGCAATAGATAAGTGTTAAGTGGAAAATCACATTGACTTTACTGCAATACAAGACCTAATGAAATTGCTGGTAATTTAAAGACAGGCTCCTCCGACTCAGGTCTCACTGCAGGGCACTTCTGCTCCTCACTTAGTTACTCACTCCAACTCAAAAAGCCTCAGAATAACATCTTTTTCTTCCAAAAGATGAGTCCTATTCCTGTGCCAAGCATTTTCTAGTTCCTTGCCTTCCCCTACAACTCTGGTTGTGCAGCACGAAATGTCCCCGGAGCGTTTCCCAGCAGGCTTTCTGCTGAGTGTGTTCCTGCCCTTGGGACTTACTGCAGCCCCTGGCCCTGACAGCAGGACCACTTAGCCCTTCTGCTCTGCTGGTGGTACTCTGCCTGACACAGTTTTGCCATTTCCAGGTAAAAATAACACCTGTCCCAGGTGGGTAGATCTCAGCAAATCTTACCTCCCTGCAGGCTGTAAATAGCCCATGAAACCTGCTGCTTCCTAGCGAGCAGATGGGTAGCATCGCATTTAGTATCTCTAAATAGATTGGAACTTCTGTTGTTTGCTTCTTATAATTTATCAGCCTCCTCAGGAAACCAACATGGATGTGAAGACTAAGGATATCCCCATGCCTGAGAGAGGCATGGTGACACACATCTGGGGCTGTTAGGAATAAAAGTTCCTGAAAAAAGCGTACTGAAGCTGGGGATAATGCTAAAATGCACACTCAAGGTGTGGGCATGGCATGTGTTGATACACCTACTCTGGCTTGAAATTATAGTTCAACTGAATTATAGTTCAATTGCAATTATGTTACCAGATCCAAATTACAGCACTGCTGTGTCCACTCCAAATTCCTAGCAGGCAAAAAAATCTCTGTGCAATCAGCTTGTGTTGGTCTACCCTGGACAGTCCTTGTAGGGTTAATTTAGGGTTGATTCTGGGGTCAAAGCAATAAAAAAGGGTGTGAAGTGTGTGTGGCAAGAAGCAAATATGTCATACAACTCCAGAAAACATGTTTTCAGTAGATGCTGAGGTGTATGCTCCTGTATCTAACTCTTTGTTTAGCGTGACTCGTGTTAGCTAACGATCTGATTTGATTGTTTGTGATTTATATAATTACAGCACTCATGGTACCTCCATTGTTGAAAGCATCTCTTTGTGGGAGAGATTGTTCTAGCGAATGACGCAATTTGTACTTCTGTGACAAACCTTGATCAAAAAAAAGTGCTACGCGTAGCGTAGCTGACGGATCTTAAGCAACGCATCGCTGTCGCTTGCTGTAGTGGAAGGAATCGTATGTGGGCCACAGAGATGCACCACTTCAGTATGCTCACCGCTGTAGTATGTGCTACATTGCAGCAGGAGCAGACTTCAGCGGTACAGAGGAAAAGTAATGTGTTTAATGAATGACTGTACTTGTAAGCTATTTGCGGAACAGGCGGGAAAGGACAGAACTGCAGGCAGTTAGCTCTAAGTACCATACTTCAGCTAAAAATCCATGGTATGTACCATCGCTGTCGGACTGCAAAGCACTGTCTGGAAGGAGTGGTAAATTGTAACTCCAAACTGTCATTGAAGGAAGCATCTGCCCACAAGATCAGACTGGTGGTTTATAACGTTATATGTCCCAGCTGCTGCCTTACAAGATAAGGACATCAGTTCATCAAAACCTCTCTAGCTTGCCTCTAATGCACCAGTTTTATTTTCCTACTAGCTTAAATTGTCAGCTGTATTTCCCAGATCCGATATCATTGGAGAAAATGAGTTTCACTCATTCATAAAATGTCATGTAAATTAGAATAAGAATTAAAAGTAATGTACATTTCCCACCGTTTGCCCATCAGGTGTCAGGTAGCTCTGCGCACAGTTCTGAAGTTTGGTTTAGACAAGCATCTTTGATACCACAGATCTATGAAGCTTACAGAGGCTTGTTGGAACATGTTAGACTTTGATCCTTGACAGTGCAGAGAGTAGATCTAATCACCTTTATTTGAAGTTTCCTGAGTCTGAGAGAAACTCTGGGAGAAACCGTGTGGGAATGTTTTTCCAGCTTTCCAGCAGCCTGTGCTTCACACCTGAAGAGCAGCCTCCAGAATGGCAGTCAGGGCACTTCATCCTTCCTGCCAGCAAGGTCACTTTCACCTTTCTCCGTGAAGGTCTTTAGAGGTTCACTCATTCATATTCAGAGCTTCACCTGGGAAATTTAGTCCATGGGAACCCTGTGACCACAGTTCATGCCCTGCCAGCCTGGTGTGCCACACACCCTGCTTTGACACACGTCCGTTCATTCAGTCATTCGTTCACTCACAGATCACATCCCAGTCTGGACATGTCTGACTTACCAGGCTGGGAATAAGTGCATTTGCCACCATTTCCCTTTCTGAGAGAGATTTTTATCTGGGAGAAACTCTCAAATTTGGGTTCATGACTTCATATACCTGATGAGAAACAAGCTGCTGTTGTTCCATGCCGCTCCACCTTCCCAGCCGATGCACAAGCAGTGCTGTCAGTCTCTGGTAGACGAAGAGGAAACTGATGATTATTGACATTGGGTCCACAGAAGAGAAAGTTACCTAGATAAGAGCCCAGACTACATCTGGATCAAATGATTGGCCACCCATAGGCTTCTATAGCTCTAATGATATAGAAGAAGAAAAATACTCACCAAGCTGTCCAAAGGTGTTAGACAGTGACTGGGAGATCAAGGTGAGTAAGACATTGTTTGCACTGTGCTTCTGCCACCTTCAAGTTCATGGGTCCGTGTGCCTACTGGCTCATAGTCTCATTCCTCCAGCTCCTTTTGGACTCTCACCCATTCCGAGACCCCTTTGCTGGAGACAGAGGCACCCAGGGAGTCTCTGTCACCTTGACAGACTGTCACCGTTCCTCTCCTCCACCCTTTCCTGCCAAGGCTGCTTTAAAAGCTTGTGCAGTTATTTTCTGCTTGGCAGCCTGTGGCACGTGTGGCCCTCAGTGGAAGGAAGCAGAGAGGTAGTCTGAACTAAACGGAGCTGATGGCATCAGCACCTAGGCAGAAAGATGCAGGTGGGGAGAAGACCAGGATAAACAGTGCTTCCCAGGGATGTCCCTGCTGCCTTGTTGAGTCACAGCCCCTGTCCATTGCTCTGGACACAAACAGCTGTTCTGCATGCCAGCTGCTGAACTGTGAGCCTCAAAGGGCTTTAACATTTCTGGTCTGAAGCAATGTTCAGAACTGCTGCTGCTATTGCTGCAACATCAGTTGAGTCTCATTAGACAAGCAAGCTGTTAAAACAGCACCATCTACCTACACGGTGTTTTCTATAAGTAACAAGTCAAAATCTGTAATCATGAGGGAATCACTAAGCAAAATCCTAAGGTCAAAATTATAATTGTGTACAAATGTCCTGTGACAAGCCATGGACAAGTCACAGCCCTGTTGTCACAATGGACTTGGCTGAGGCAGTGTTTACCTTCAGAGAGCTTCCTGCCTGCTCTCCTGTCTGAGCGCCCTTCTGGTCCCGCAGAGGTGAGATGTAACAGGGGAGCTACTGGGGATTTCCCGCTACGCTGGAGCTGCGATCCCACTGAAAGAAAATCATGGTGTCATTTTCCATCACACCAGATGAGAGCTGACACATGGTATCACCATTTGGATGTGGTCTGGTCCAGCATAAAGGAAAAGGCAGGAAAACATGACATCTCACATCCGAGGACTTGTCAGCTGATGTAACCAACTTAGACAGGAAAAATACAGACATATTTGAGTATAGCCTTCTTACATCTGTGCAATTTTCGACTTCTAAAAAAATCCCACCCTGTTGGTTGTGTTGTTTCCTTTCAGTCTGTGCTGAGGTTTGGGGTTTTCTTTGCATTTAAATATTTTCCACTTAGGCTGACAATGGAAAAACCCACTGTGGTCACTGCCTTTGCTTACCAGTCGGCTTCTGAGCAAGCCAGCCTGGCTCCAGCTCACGTCAGGGCAGCTTGGCCGCAGCAGCTGCAGGCGCAGGCCCGGGACAGTGGGGACAGCGCGTTGGGGCTGCGTCATGCTGTGAGACAGCAGTGTAGGGCTAACTGCAGGCTTGCAGGTCCCTAGCAGCCCCCATATCACACGTGGTTGGGACTGGGAGGGGAATACCTAAATGCCACCCTGCACCCACCAGGAGAATGGGAGCAGGGACAGTGACGGAGGGCAGCCAAGGCTGGGACGTCCCCCTGTGAGGAGACTTCATCCCAGAGCAGGGTGAGGAGGTGGGGACCCCTGCCCGTGTGGCTGGGAAGGACACCGAAGGGAGCTGGTGCCTGCTGTTCAGCAGCTCGTTAGTCACAAACTTGAAGGAGAGGCGAGGCTGTCTTGGCAGGAAATGCACTTCTCCTCTCCCTCCGCCCCTTATTTTAATGATTTCATTCCCAGAGCAAGAGATGGCAGGTGGCTTCACACTGCATATGGTCAAATCATAATGTGGTTGTACACAAAACTGCTACCCTGACATCAGCAGTGGGCTTTTTTTGGGTCAGATTTGGAAGGTGACTTAATCCTGGATTGGAGGCAGTCATCCAGAAGCATCACTGCTCTGGTCCTTCACGGCACCCAGCACTGTTGGTGCAGGTTTGGGAGCTGGTGGGATGCATGGCAAAGGGCTGCTCTGCTGCAGGGCCGGCTCCTGGCTATGAGGGATGTGGTGGGAAGCAGGCAGCCCCCCATGTGGCTGGGTTTGGGCACCCCTCTCACAGAGCACAGCATGCTGGTTCTAATGCCTCATTGATCCATTGCTCTGTGCAAATCCAGAGATCATTCAGTTTGCATGGAGATTTTTGCCTGACTTGAGGAGTCTTGCTGGGAGATGAGTTTCCTGCTAGCAGGGATGTCTGGACCACTGGAACAGATGAGCTTTCTCAGTGCCTCGCAGCGCAGTTCCCGGGGAAGGAGCAGAGAAGCAGAGCTAAGTTAATTAGCTACCAACTAACAGTGAGCAAATGCGTCTCACAATGAGCAAACAACAACTCCAGGCCCTTGTTCCCCTTGGTTTCCTTTGCCTGCAAATTGCAGAAGAGAGAAGCTGAATTATCCATCATGCAATTTCCTGATCTGGGAATATCAGATATACTTTTATTTGATGTTGTCATAACATTTCTATGTGGGAGAAGTAATATTTGTGTACGAGCTTTTGGATTTGCTGAAAGTGTTTGGAAACTGCAGGGAGTTGTTTCCAAGCAAAACTCCCATAAATATTTTAATTTATGGGAGTGACAACAAATCAAAAGCCTCTGTTATTTGGTCATCTTATGGAGAAGGAAGAGGTAGGATGTGGGTACAGGCTAAGTGCAGAGCTGCTGTAACTCAACACGGGAAAGGAACCAAATGCATGTCCACAAAGCCAAACAGATGGGAATAAGTTTGTACAAATGACGTGTGAGCAGAAGGCAGGGACCGATGTGGGAAAGGGAGGGGAAGATCCGGGAGCAGCATTAATGGATACGCTGTACGTGGTCCTGTCTAGCCTCAGAGAATGTTATGAGCCCTAATGAAGACTCACAGCAGTCTTCTCAGGTGACAGCCACAAATGCCATCCTCCAGAGGAGATGTCTTATTCTACCTGAAATAACCCCACACTGTAAAAGCACACATATATAGAACAAACAAAACAGGGAAATGCAGTCTCAGCCAGCAGGAAATCCTCAGATGCATCAGGGGAAGCTGGCTGCACTAGTGAGACATTTCATACATGACATCACTGAATTCAAAGCAAAATATAATCCAAAGGTTGCACATGACAAGGAAAGGCAAGTAACATCCGTCTGATAAGCAGTCCCAGGTGAGGGCACAGGCACGCAGGATGGCACAGAACCATGCGTTTGATTTCCACCTCATCAGTTTCATAACCAGGAAAAAGCTCTGATCCTCCTTTTCCTTTTTCCCTGCTAAAGCTTCGGGGAAGTCACATCTTACCACGCACATCTGTCACATGCAATGGGGCCAGTGGGTTTGCAAAGCCCTTGGGGAATTCATCTCTCCTGGGACGTGCCCTTGACCCAGGGCACAGCACTGCCTCCTGCACATCGCTCCCGCTGCACTGACGAACGATGCAACTCTCTGGCCTTGGCCTTCCCATGCAGCCCAAAGGCATCAGGGAGGACAGCAGCCCCCTGCTTTTCTGCTGCATGCTGCCATCCTGCCTGATTTCTGCTCCCACTGGGTTTGTAGGCCAGTTAGCCTCATCTCCTGGTTCATCCTCCTCAGCTCATTTCCATTTCAGTAAGCCTTGTCACATTCTTCTGTTTGTTCCCTTTTGCACGTGCAAAAGCGTTTTCCCAGCAGATCCCACCATCTGACAACTTTAGTTAACATCCCAGGCATTTTTCTGCTGTCTGTGGAAAATCTTAAAATAAAATTTACTTGAAGGTGTGAAGCATGGAGGAAAGGAGAAATAGTCAAATCTGATGATGGCCCCTGGCACAGAAATATATGCAGTATAAAATGATCCTTTCTCAAATTCCTGGTGTAAATCAGTCCCTAGGGGCAAGGACAGTGACAGGTTCCCTTTCTGATTGATTGCTGCAGCGCTTCGCCCTCAGATCACCTCTGAGGGATGGGTGGGAGAAGAGGGAAGGATCTTGTCCTGCTTCGTGCAGGAAGCCGAAAGCTGAGTGTTGCTTATGGAACATGTTTTTGCCTTTCTGAGGAAATGTTTCCCAGCCAAATGCTTTGCATTTCTTCAACACAATAAAAGGAAAAGGAAGAGGCAGGCTTGGCTTGATCAAAATAGGCAGCAGATGCTGGAGGAGAAGAATGGGAAAGGTTGTCCTCTGGAGCAGAGGGGAGGGAATAGCTCAGTGTGAGTGGGCACAGCTGCTCTGTCCAAACAGAGCCACCCCAGCTCGTTGTCTGGAGGGGGACAGGTTACATGCACTGCTTGCAGAAGGCAAGAAATAATCTCTAAGTACCAGAGACATAAGGGATCATCACAAAAATGAAGCCACCTAATCCCTGTAAGAGAACTGGCTACGTCCAGGATCCCTTCATAAACCTCACTTCTACTTGGCTGGGGAGGAATTCGCTTTCTATTTTGGTGTGTTTTCTTCTGGAGTATCATTTTTCCTGCAGGCATTCAAGATATTCTGTGCAAGGGTAGGAAATGGCAGGCCTTGACCTAAATGGCTTGCAGTCTAACTGCATCAGATAGAGGACAGGAGATGAAATAACTCAGTGAACTTCACGTAGCCAGGCAGCAATGCAGATGGACACAGAAGGCAGGTCTTTGGAGTTGCCATGCAAGCCCATATACCCCCAAAAACGTCACACTGCTCAGGCTGCCGGAAGCACAGCTCCCTGTGACAACAAAGAAAGTGTTCTTGTCCCCAGGAGCAGACCAGATTACACCAACTTGTAAAGAAAAACAAACAACAGCAGACATGGCCCCTTCATTGGATAAACATCCACCAGCAGAGAGCACCTGCCTTGAGGTTTCATGGAGAAATCCCATACAAATTTATAAACTTTGTTAAAACATTACTTTGTCATTCTTCCTCTACAGTGACAGGCAGAAGTGGCACTTGTCTGGTGCAGCTATGGTAACTACAATATCTCCTTCAAACTCATAATAAGGTATAACAAGTCCTCGCTGCTGAGTTCTCCTGCACTTGTGCACCTATGCAGTAGCCCTCATTGAGGTTTTGTTGGCAATCTCCAAGAGCTGGGCACACAGCAACTTGGGCTGAGTGTTAAAAGGGACATGCAGAGGAAAGTATTTTCATTGTGATATCACTGTCTTGCTAGTGAGCCACCTGCACTGGCCATGCCTTGCAATCTGTTATTCTCCTCCATCTCCATCGCACCACCTGCGTGCATGCACATGCACACACACCCACATCTGCAGTAACTTTTTCTGTTAAGATCCCTCTCAGCTGAGAGGCAGTGGAGCAGTGATGGCCTGTGATTGTCCCTCAGATACCCTTTCATCCCACCAAATGATCCAAGCTAAACTTCTGCTCCTGAAAAGATTTTCTGAGAAAGTGCACACTGAAGCATCCCAGCACAAAGAAACTGTTCCTGCAAAGGGCAAATGAGAGAAGTTCTCTTTATTCAGTGCCACTATGTGAAATTATTTCCAAATGAAAGCCTTTCACTCTAAGTGGGAAAACAAACAGAAATGTCAGAGTTGGTCTTGATGAGTCTTCCAGCATCTCAGAGTTTGTCATTACTGTAGCTGAAAGCAGGCGGAGAGCATTCACCTTTCTTCCTCCCACTGCTCAGAAAAAAAAAAAAAATCAAGGAATTGTTCCCTTGCAAGCAGTGTGTACCGTAGGCATGAAAGGATAGCTATTAATGAGTGTCCTTTGTTAAAACCTGAGCAGAAATCTCATATCACAGAAAACACAATCTCAAACTGGAGAGAGGAGAAATTTTGTGTTTTAACAAAGACAAAAAGTGACAAGGACTTAAACATCTTTGTTTCTGACTTACTGGGCTGCCTTTGTTTTTATACAGATGAGTAGGAACCACAGATATTCCGAGCACCTCCTCACTCCTACTCTGACATCCCTTAAACTCCACATTTTCACATAAGCATCTGCAACCACCTCTCTTTAGTCATGAAGTTAAGATTATATGCGTCAGCAAAACATTTTCTAACATTAGTCTTCACGATTTGTTTTACACACATGAAGGCAGCTCTGGTTTCCAAGTCTGCATTTCCAAGAAAGCTAGCAAGAAAAGATTTGCATAACAGTTTGTTGAGCAGAGGGCTGAGGAGCCTCGTGGAGCCTACAGGGCAGGCTGGTGGCTGGGTGGCCGTGCCACCACACCTTCCCCTGCTCTCTGTGATGCCGATAGGCGGTGGATGCGGCCCCCCACACGAGCTGGCTCTGTTAGCAGCAGCTATCAGATCCATGTCCATATGAACAGCTTCACGGCATGAATGAGAGCACCACATTGCAGCCCCATGATGATCCTGAGGGGCTGAGAAACACACAGGCTGCCTGGGCACAGCCCCTCACCATGACCATCAGCAGCTGCACTCAGTCACCGCTGCAGGCTGGGTGGCACCAGCTGTGTCCCCAGCCTGTGTCCCCTCCTCCCGGGGCAGGTGGGGTCCTTTCCCTCCGGCACTGAGCATCCTGGTCCTTGTCAGCATCGGAGCACAGGTGCATCCCCCCAGGGCTGTGTGCCTGGAGGATTACTTGGTGTATATCTTGAATTCCTGGCATTTCTAGAGGACAAGGGGTAAGATTTTTTAACTAGGAAAGCAGAAACAGTGTTTTTCAGAGAGGAGCTAGGTCTTACAGTCCTTGTCTCTAGCGATTGTACATTTGGACCTCCAGCACCATCCCCTATCTCTGTGATTCATGACAAATCTGTGAGTTACGCAAGTAAATGTGTGTACTTCTGAGCCTTGAAAAACTCAGCTACAAAGCAGAAAAGCCCTTCCAGCCTTAGCTAGGAACAAGTGTCTTTCAGCTCTGATGTAGATTAATATATAGAGAGATAAAAAATGATTAAAGGCATGGGAAGACTTTTATAGGGAGACAGAATGAAAAGATAGAAGCTGTCTGTTTTGCAAAGAAAATGAGTAAGAAGGATGTGCTGCAACCATATGAAGTCTGAACAGGCTAAAAGCAGTAAATCCTTAATGCTTTCTCCTAGTAGAAAATTAAGGAGACATTCTGCGAAGTTGATGCTCAGTAAATGTAAAACCTGGGAGAAATACCATTTTTACAGAGCACACAGCTCAGTGGTACCTGAGTGGGGAGCTCAGCAAGGAAGGAGAGCATGTTGTATAGTGGGGGATGCCCCAAGCACCCCGCACGCAGGGCCAGCAGGCTTTCCACCTTCCCCTGGAAGCAAAGAAGCACCGAATTTGTGCAGCTCTTGCACAGCCCTGTTCTGCTGAACGTGGAAACTCAAGAGAGGTGGCCAGACCACACAGCTGACCTCCTGTCTGGCACTGCTCCTGGATGAGGATGACTCCAGGATCTCTGAATCTATGCCATAGCCCTTCTCGCATCATTCATCTGTGACAGTAGTGAGTGTAGCAACTCCTTCTTAACTGCAGCTTTTAGAAAAATCAACTAGATACAATTTAATTTTTGTGTCTGAAAGCTGTAAAGTTTCACACAGGCTATTCACAATGTGTGCTGTTCAGTTAGATGAACCCTAGTTAAATATTATACTTCTGCTACTCATCATCTCAGGAAAAAACACGCTATTAACAACTGATGGTATTTGACACAAGTAATAGCTTTGGTGGTTGTCTGTCTTTGTCACTGATGACAGCCAGCAATTCCTTCTCCACGTTAATTATAATGGTGACTTCTAGCACGGAGCCCAGCCGTGGTGATGAATGTTTCCATAGGCACAGAACTGGCTGGCCCTGTGGCTGTTTTTTTCTGGTCTTTTAGGGGCAAGATAGAAATCATTTCGAAAGCAATCAGATCATCATATACCATCATTAATCAGCTTAGCAACATGTTTCAATGGGCCCCTGGAAATCTGGTATTTTGTGGGTTGAACGTTACACTTTCTCAGGCAAGTCTCTACAAGAGCTGTCACCACTGAATATGGATGATGTTACACCAGACTTACACAGGTCTGGGCCTCCTGCCCCAGGCCTCTAGCTGGCATCATGCTCATTTGCAGCTCTCTGTGCCTGATACCTCACACTCTCATCCAAGTTTTTAAATTCCATGTAGGAAGAAAAGACTCGACTCCCCACTGTGGTGACTGCAAGCGGCCCCGCCACCCCCTGCTCAAGGTGGAGCTGAGGCCTCCTGGGGTGCCCTGAGTTTTGTTGCAAGTTCAAGGCCTCTTCCCCAGTTTTATCCAAAGCCTTCTAGGACCACTGCTGTCTTTGTGGAGCCCACTGTGCCCCCTATCAGCCACAAATGTGCCACAGCCTTGGTGAGACCACCAACGCTGATGACACGCTGCCATTAGCAGCATAGAGGAGGGGACTCATCATGAATCTCTGTCCTCAGGGGTGCTCATGCTACACGTTGATGTAGAATTTGACTCATCTCTTTTATGAGATGATATCCTGTCAACTCCAGAAAAAAATGAAACAGACTTTTTCAGGGCAGCTTTCCCAAATCCTCTCTCATCCTGAAGTTCTCAGTCACTGGGAGGGCTGTCAGATTTCTCTGCTCTTCAGCTTGAGAGAAAACAGCTCTGGGCCCCAAGCCACCTCAGCACAGCTCAGCAGCTCCAGCTCTTACAGCATCCACACCTGCCTCCTCGCTGGCAGCCCATTGCTGCCAGACGGCCATCCGAGCACAGGGGATGTGGGGGCAGGAGCTGGGGAGCAGGCTGGGGATGGCCATCAGCTGTGACAGTCGCCTTGCCTGCCCTTCCCCAAAGTGGCGATCTCAGCTCTCTGTTCAGCTCAGCCACTGCACCTCTGGAGGCAGGGAAATAGTTGCTTCTGCTGATTTTGTCTGCCCTGCCAAAGTAAATTTCATGCATGAAAATGTGAGATAGGTTTCTCTCCAGCACTTAGGGATAATCGGCCAAGACCAATTAAATGAAAGTATGAAAAATAAAACCACTCGGGGATAACTATCTTTGGAAGGCAGTGCATCCAGTTGTCAGATGCGCTTTGACAATGCTGTTTGAGATGAGCATGTCCTACTTCTTCTGGTGCTCAGACCAGTTGTAGGACAACCCAGACTGGTCTTTCTGAACTGCCCCTCCATCACTGCACGTGAGAAAATGTGAAAAGTAAAAAAGTACAACATTGCTCAGCAGTGATGAGTAGTATGGAGCAGCTCCAACACCTCGGTCATGTAACATCCATCAAGCTGACAGAAAGCAGGGTTCATGCTCTAGACTAATATTTGCACAGTTAGACATGCCATCTCTATGACAATCTATTCCTGGTATCTAACTTGTCTTTTATGTATACACACGCTCAGCAAAGTCCTTATAAACAAATTTGGAATGCATTATTAATAATAAAAGTGGTTATGATCTATGGGCATGGTGCATACTTGCATGCCTGCCCAAAATACAGAAAAAGGATTATTAGTCTTACTTAAATAGGTCTCCTTTTTCTCTCCATTCTTTCTGAAATACAATCTGCCTCATAAAAGCTAGCAATCAATTACCCCAATTCTGTGCTTCTTTCACAGTTATCTGGTCCTCATGCGCATGCCAACAACACATCTGATGTTGGGGAAGCCCTTCTGGTGGCACCACATGGCATTCAGTGCTCAAAAACCTGGCGGTGCCTCTGCACGTTCATTTCCCTTGCGTCATGCTGAAGATGGATGCGTTGCTTTATGCTGTGTAACCTAATGGTGATGACTTTACTGCCCAGGTACACTTCTACATTGCGCTATTAAAGGTTAAACATTGATTATGGAGTGACAGCTGCCTAGATCTGCTTTTCCAAACACTTTACTTTGCAAATTATATATTTACTTTCCTGTCAAGATGTGAAAAAAGGGCTGTTTATTCTCCTGTCAGCCTACTGAAGAATTATTCCTTTGATCCCTCTGTGGTCTTATGAAATCTATGAAATTTCAGAATTCCCTTGCTTATGTTATCATGCATTTCCAGTCTTCTTCTAACCTTCATAGCTAGATGGTCATGCACGAGGTTAAATTAGCTCTTAAACTGTCAAATTCAGCTTTCCTTTTTTGGAATGAGATTAAAATGGACTCATCTGTGAATCTGAACTGTTGTGCATGAGCTGTTTATTTGACGGAGGAGGGCAGCAATTTCTGTCCTTGGTGCACTGCTCTGTTGGTCTGTCCAGCTCGATCCCTGATGCATTTTCAGAAGATCCCTCATTGGAAGTCTGCGCAGTAACACCCACTGCTTGCTGAGCTGTGCCCACTGACCTATGAGGTTGCCTCTGAAGCTGTGAATGCGATGGCATTGCTTCCACAGAGGTGTTTTGACAGGTAGAGCTGACCCAGTGACCCCAAAACCTTTCTGCAGCATTCATGGCAAGAGCAGCTCTTTCCAGCCCAGCTGGCACCAGGTGTTCTGCATCCCACGCAGTGCAAACAGTCATTTTGCCTGAGCTGCCCTGTGCCGTTGCTGCATCTGGCACCATGTCTGCAGCTTGGGTGTCACTGCTGCCAAAGGGACTTGGCGTTGAGCTCCAGGGCGTGCAGGGCAGGGCTGGGACTGTGTGGGCAGATAATAGCAAGTTTATTCTCATCGCATTCCTCTAATGCATGTGCTCATTCAGAGAGGTACACAAAAAGCTCTTTGTGGTTGCAGATCCTTTGCTTCCAACTGTTTTCACAGAGAAGAAAAGGATACCTGTGTAGGACAGCCCACAGCCCTTTCCCTGCTGCAGTTACCATTGATAAATACATTCCAGATGGACACAGCCCCCAAAAGCAGGCTATGCCGCTGTGCATGAAGCCAGCATCTGCCAGGGATCAGACCTGGGAAGTTTTACGGTTGGTTTTGTTTGTCTGTTTTCTAAGAAACAACTTCAAGATCTAGATAGAAATACAAACAACTGGCTAGGAGCAGTAACGTCAGGAGCCTCACTCCAGGGTGAGATCCCTTGTGCTAGGAACCGATCAGATGCACAGTGAGAAGAAGTTTTGTCTCCAAAGCACTCATGGCCATGGTCTGCCCGAGCTTGCCAGCTGGAGAGCTGCCAGCCTCAGCAGATGACTTAGGTGCCAAAGGGGCACTTAAGGGAAGAAACAATTGAAGAAAATCAAATAAATGATTTGCATCAGTGTTTATGGTACAGGAGCTCAGGGAGGCTTCTACAGCAGAGTTATTTTATACAGGAGCTGAGCAGAATCCTCTCAGATTCAAATGCAGGGGAACAAGCGAATGCAATGAGCAGTAACAAATCACCACAACAGCCTTCACCCAGACCTTAAAAGACATGTAAATACACTATTGTGGAACTACAGATTTGGGGATTGTGGTGCAATCACAGGTAAAGTATTAAAGGTTTAATGACAGTGAACAAAAGATATTTTACTCACAATCACCCACCAAAATGAAGAACAGCCAGGTCCCACACAGCAGAGATCCTCTCCCCTCGGTGGCTGGCTCTTAAATAAGCGCAGGGTAGTCCCACCCTGGGTTCACCCCTCCTGGTCACATGGAGGGGGGCACAGGTGTTCCTTAGGCCAGCCACCGCCCTTCACCAGGTGCTCAATCACTAATTCAGGCTGTGACTTCATGTTTCCCTTACAGGGATATAACCTGCTGCTTAAATTGGTCTTGATGCCAGAAGAACTGAAAGTGGGAACCATTTTAAAATGCAAACTCAAGGACTGATGTGAGAAACCATAAACCAGCATTTCTGCTGCCCATGCCATTGGATGTGGATGGTGCAGAAGAGAGGAGCCACCACAGTTTCTGCAGAGGGAAGCTGTAGCTCTGTTACCTGTGGGAACTCTTGGAAGCAATCATCACCCTAGGAGCTTGTCAGCTGTGAGCACCTTGATCCAAGCTGGTCCTGCTTTCAGTGGGGAACTGGGTGAGACAGCACATATGACTGCAATTCCACGATCACAAATGATGAGACAAATGCAGAAAAGCTGTACCATAACTGAACTGCAATATTCATTGCTGTAGGACACCATTCTGATCAAAAGCAGAAATGATTTTAAAGATATGAACATATTGACTGAGAAAAGATCCATCAGTGGCAAAATATGATGATTTGTGTTCAACCTCTAGCACTGGAGGTCTCTGCACTTTGAGTGCGGATAATGCAGAAAGCTCACTCTTGTGCTTCTCTCATTTGCTATGCACACTCTCTGAACTCCTGCCTCAGGTTCCTGGAAGGGGTACAGCATTAAGTGGGCTTTTATTGTGGACAGCATGACTGTTCTCATGCACAAAACCAGCATAAGAAAGTGACCAGTGTATGTAGAGCTATGAGGGGGAAAGCAAGCAGCAGCAAAATCAGCGTGAAGCAATGTTTTTGGAAGCTAATTGTCTTCAATTAGCCTTTCACCTTTGATGACAAAAACTGCCTCCTGAATATTCATTTAAATTAACTCGCCTTGACTGGGCTCTGTCTGCTGGGGCTTGTTTCCTCTGAGCGCTGGCACAGGGCAGTTATTGTGGCACGGAGGGCTGTGCATGGGGCTGCCAGAGCTGCGTGCCCAGCTATTTGTGAACAAGCAGCTTTGGGTTTGTGCACTCAAGTGTTTATGTCAGGAGCACAGAGCAGGAAACTGGTGCAGTGTGGCTTTGTGCAGTGCCGGTAACAGAGCCTGATTTGCAGGGAGTTGTTAGGGGCCCAAGAGGGACTGAAAACAGAAAGCTGTGAACATTGTTTGATGTCTAAAAACAAATAAAATGAAAGAATACATGAAAATATACAGTCAAGGGAGAAGAGAGAAAACAAACAAATTCTCATTGACTGCAAATCACTTGCTCATTTCTTCCCAGCAGGATGAATTGTGCCTTTCTCAAAGCCCATCAAATGTTTTGGAAGTGAGAAGCTGCACAGTATCCAAGCCATGGTGTCATGCACCCCAAATTCGTGCACTCGTTTCTACACCACTGTTGCCAGCATCCCCACAGAAGGTCCATGGACTGGCTCAACTGTGGGGCCAGAAAAGCTGACACGCGTGGAAGGATGTGTCCCCAGAGCCGACAGTGGCAGCTGAATGGCATCGCAAATCCTGCGCTTCAGATGCTCAGAGCTGACCTTTTTCCTTCCCTGCATCAGTGTGCCCATCGTGTCAGACTGCTCCAGTCTGAATAAATCAGTCACAAGGCCCCATCCAACACCTCTTCAAAAGCAAAGCTCAAAGAGCCCTGGCTCCTCTCCCCTACCCCAGCAGTAATGGTTAAGCCTGACTGCCCTGCACAACTCCACGTGCAGCATTTGCAGCTCCCAGTCTCTGAAAACCTATGTAGCTATTCGGGGCACATTCTGTTCCTCCACAAATCATCCACACATTTCCTTCCCTTCATAAATGCTGTGATAACAGCTGAAAAGTGAGAGAAAAATAAAGCTGTGTGATATATGTGAAATGCAAAATGGTTGCTCTGTTCTGGCACCATTTGTATACTCATTTCTCCCCATCACCCACAAGAAGGAGGCTCATAAATAGAACAAGGCAAGGACTGTAAGGGAGGGTGATGCCTTGTGTTAGGTTAACTGGTACAGTTAGTCTCACTGTGACAGTGGGCTCTTTTAGCCATATTTATATTGAAAACCCATCCTAGGAAAATAGAGCTCAGAAATTCAGAGATAATGGAAAAACAGAGATACGCAGAACGGTGGGCATGCCACTGTGGCCTCTTGCCTTCCCGAATCCCAGTGCAAGAATAAAGTGCTCTGTTTCCTGACCAGCACACAGGCAGAAAGCAGCATCAGCTGAAGGATGAGCAGGATTTGGGGTGAGGGAGAACTAAAAATGAGTACTGAAAACGCTATTGCCAGTGAGGATCAGCCATCTCCTTCTTTTGAGGGATCAAAAATGTGGTCTCTTCTCAGGGCACCCATCAAAAAGTGCCATGCAAGATAGAAAGGGATGCAACGGCTCCCTTCTGGCCAGCCCGAAGTCACCGTGCATCTCCTGTCCCTGAAAACCCTGCGACATGTCTGCCTTCTGCCTTCCCAGGGCAGGTGCTGCGCCAGCGGGTAGGAGAGGACTTTTTTGCATGGTGCTGCACTTGATTTGAGTGCATTGGCACCTGGTGCGTCGTGGGGCAGCAGAGGAACAGCGACTGCCAATGCTTCATGGAGAGGTGACAGCTTCAGCATTAGAGACACAAATCTCTGGTACCTGTGTGGCTCTTCGTGAGTTAGCACAGGCCTTTCGAGATGCTCTTGAGGGCCAGGGAGAGGATACATTTTAGATATCAAGGGGATGATCTAGAGGTGCACAGAGCTGAAACTTTTCCATGACTACATGTACATATATGCACATACATGTATTTTCACATTAATCCCATTTTATACCATACATTTACAGAGAAGGAATAGGATGAATCTATTTTACAGCAATGGCACATGATTAGGAACTGTAGGCTCACTTTCCTTATCTGCCATATCTAAAAGTCTCCTTGTCTCATTCCCTATACACAGGAGTGGACAAATTCGCCTTACCCTCTGAAGATTTATCTATTCAATTGTAATGGCACCTGTCCCAAGAACATCCCTGTTTGTCAAATCAATGGAGCCAACTCCAAAATCCCTCAGGCATTAAAACTCATTCATACTGAGATGGATAGAAAAGAAATCTATGCTTTGTGCAAGCAGTTTGAACTAGATGACATTAGAACTGGCTGTCAGACCTCTCACACATGACTGATAACAATAGCAACAATAATCAGAGAACATATTGCACGTTGTCTTTGGCCCAAACAAAATAGTCCCAGCCTCTTTGGCTGTGCTCGGCTGGGGCTGCGGGGATTCCATCAGGGCGAGGATGATGATGGCCCCTGTGGAGGAGCACCGTGGGGCTGGGCTTGTTAACATGCTGAGAAAGCCCCATCCTAGGACAGAAAGCACCACTGAAGGCTCATTTTAACGTTGCATAGTTGAATAAGCCTGCAAACAAAAAATATATCATTATCTGGCACATCTTGTAATTGTTGTTCAAGCATTTTGCATAATTTGCTGCTACTTTCAACTTGTCTATTCCCCATGTGGCACTGTTTGACAAAGGGGAAATAGTAAGCTATCTATTCTTGGAACATTTTCCATTGCTTATTGTCATGTGGCTTCAGGCCAGACCCTAATTCAAAGGAGAAAAAAACACATACATAAAACCAGGAGTATGAATAGGACTGTTTAGTGGAAACCAATGCAGCTCTAAGGAGTGGTTTGGTAAATGCTTTGTTACTGCTCACCTAGAGCTAGGGGTGGGAAGGGAGCTTCAGGAGAAGCCAGACAAGTCAAAGATCAGTCTCATTAAATACAGCTTGAGCAAATGTTCACCACTTGCCACTTAAAAATGATGAAGGGAGAGCAAGGAAACCCATGAGAAATGTCTTTGCCTTACCTGCGTGGTAATAGGATACATCTGTGAGGCAGTGACATCTCAAAACTGCCAGTTAAGACCACTTGGGGCTCATTATATGACACAAATTCTTGCTTTGAAGTTTCTGAAGTGTTTGTAACTACCAAGAGCAGCCACGTGCTGTCATGCAGGGGCTGGACCTTGTGCTCAGGTCTGCCTCTGCTCTCCTGCGAGCGGCTGGACCCTTTGGCTGCATGGAGAAGCTCCACATCTTCAAGGGCAGAGGTACCTGGTTCCATGAGTAAAAACATGGGGGAAGTCTGAGATGCAGAATTTTGCAGGCATTTTTTAAGTGTCAAAGGTATAGAGAGACACGATTCATTGAAAAAAGCAATTTGTGATTTTGGTGCTCACTAGAGAACAGAGTGACTTTTCTCCCTTCCCAACATAATCAAATCCAAAGTCTTTATATTCATGCTAAAACACTGAAGCATTTGATTAAAAGTAAGTAAAAGCACCAGTGACTAATTCCAGTCACAATCACCTCACAGCATCATCCATTTTTCTCAGATTAATTCAACTGTACCTTACCTACATATGCAATAAATACTAATTAAACCCTGCTGGGAGGAACGAGCGGGGCTCACCATGTGTGCAGACACTCACTGCTTTGCAGAAGATGCCCGGACTTTACTGGAGCACGTTATGGTTGTTTCACAGTAGCAGAAATGGTTTGCAATTGGGAGGATACAAACGTCCTCGTGATAAGATAGATTTGCTGCAATATCCATGTCTCCCTTGCAGCATGGCTCAGGCTGACACTCTGGAAAGAGCTCTGTCTCCATAGGGTTGGAGGAAATCAGCGCTGGGTGTTTGTTTTACGAAGTGCGAATGCTCTGGGATCTTGCATGAAGTGTTAATTAAAGGAAGGTGGGGTTTATTTGCATCCCAGGTGTTGTGGCATGTTCATTTGAGAGAAAGGAATTATTGCTCGGGCTGCCATGGGCTTTGCCTGTGGCTGAGGAGCCCTGTCAGACCAAGGTGGATCCCTGCACGGCGGTGCCGGTGAATGATGGCCGGGTTGGTCTTCTCTGGGCAGAGTGCCAGGGATGTCCTGGGGAGCACCGCTGTGCTGCTCAGACAGCGTAACTGCAAGCGGATAAACTCACCTGCTGGGTCTGTGTGAGGAGTCTGTTAACTCTGTTGTCCCTACAGTGGAGACAGTTAATCTCCTTTATTCTGCCTGCCATCAGCCGCACGCAGCTTTGCTGCAAGGGAAGCAGCCTTCCCTGCGGTGCAGGATGCAATTACAGTGGGGCTGTTCCTGTGCTGCTGGCTCCAAGGCAGTGCTGGAGCCATGAGCACCAGCAGAGCTGCCCGCAGCACCGCTCGGCTGCACTGTGCCCTGTTTCTGCAGGGGGGACAGACCGGCCCCATCATGCTGTCCTGCTCCTGGGGAGTCCACATCGGGTGGCAGAGAGCTGCAAAACGATGTCCCTTCAGAGGATGGCTTCTTCCCTCTCTGAAGAAGCCTAATTTGTCTCTCCCATCCATTTCCTTGAGAAGTTGCCATGTAGTTTGCTGTCCTGCAGCAACGAGCCCTGCCTTACCCCGCAGCACCCCTCTGCCAGCACAGGGGCAGCAGCGAGGGATGCAGGCGGGGAGGTCACAGTGTTGGCATCCTGAACTTCTGCCCTGACCTCCAGGGTTCAGCTATTCCAACAGCTGAGTTTGCTCTTAATTTTCCCTCCTTAGCACCGGTTCTTTCTTCTTGTTTTATTGTCTTGCGTGGGAATGATTAATTCCCTTTCCCTCCTGTCTCGTGTTGTGAAGTGTTTACAATCTCCCATCAAGTCTCTCCCCTCACCCCTTGCAATTGCTGAGATGCGCAACTCAGATTTCACAGGTCTGGCTTCCTCTTCTCCTTCTCGTGTCTCTCTCCATTTCTTGTTGCCTAGGCATTTTTCTCTTTGCCCTTCTTAGCATTTTTTTATTTAATTTGTGGTGCATTTTTGTGAAGAAAGACAAAAAAAGAGACACAGGATCATGGAGCACCCTTGCTTGCAGCAGTCCCACCATTCATTCATCTTAATGATCTGTGCTCCACAGGGCACACATGGCTTATAGAGGTCCCTCCAACTACACCCTGTGCTTAACCCCAGAAGAACACCCATTTGAACTCTTCGCATTGTAGGGCTAAGCTAGACAAAGTAAACCCGACTTTTGTCTGTGACATCTGTATCAGTTATTCTAATTGCTTAGCTTTCAGATTCCACCTACCTGAGGACTTGCATTAGCTCTGGGTTTGAATGTTGGTTTTTTTCCTTCTAATTTATTCTGTGTAATAATATGGCAACGGTGATTTTAAAGGAGTATTCAAAAATCCCACTTCAACTTCCATTATCCATTTCAAACCTGGCTGGAGACAGACTGTGACGATGGTGGAGAAGGACTGAAGATGGCACCAAAATGGAGGTGAATACCCTATCAGTAAGGCATGGCAGGTGAATAAACACTGAAGTAATATAAATTATCGAAAGAAGCGAGGATGGTAATCATAGCTGTCACTGCTATCAATTTCATATCAAAGAAGCACTGTTCCCTGGAGAGACAGGAACAGCCATAAAGTAATAAAAGAACAGTATGAAAGGACTGCAGCTAAGCCAGGGGACGCAGTTGATGGGTCTGCTTAGAGTCTTCCGCAATAAAGTCCAGCAACGTCTCCAGGGCTGCAGCGATGGCCAAGAGATCCTTGAAGTGGGCTTTGTGAGATTCATGGGAGCATTCAACAAAATGAGAGGCAGTTCTGAGTTCTGCTTTCTCACCCCCTGGCTCTGGATGACATCAGCTGTCCCGAAGCTGGAGGTAGCTCGTGGCTTAGGGGTGAGCAGCAGCCCATGGTTCAAATGCCTTTTTGCCTTTTGTCACATTTCTCAAGCCAAAGAGGGGGCAAAATGCTTCTGTTTTCCATGAGTCATCTTTGATAACTGCCTTGGGGTTTGGATGCATTTGTTATTTGTCTGCAACACTTTGGACATGCTGTTTTCCTGTACAACCTACAGGTTTTTGACCCACTCAGCTTGGTGGTCTATGTTTGATAGCGGACCTCAGCTTTATATCACAAGGAGCAAACATGTTAATAGAAAACAATCACATTTATTGAAGACATGCCTGAAATAATGTCCAGCACAAATTACAGCCAGGTGATCAGGACAGACAGTAACAACAGAACAAGAGAAAAAAGGCTGAAACTAGCTTTATCTAAATTAAATTTGGATTCATGTGCAGTTGCTAAAGCAAATCCTATGCGCTTTTAGCTGTATTTGTTCAAAGGGGTGAAGGCATGGCAAACAGGGCCTACAGCAATAGCACCAGCTAGCCGGTCCTGATCAGTTCTTTAGCTAAAAAGATGTTACTCTGTAGCCCTTGCAATAGTAGCAACTGCCAAGAGAGGACTTCTCCTTCAGGGGAAAAAAAAAATCAAAGATCGTTTTTAAAAAAAGGAAATGTCAGGGAGAAGAACTGGCCAACTAGGAACATTCAAAAGTTTTGAATGCAATTTTTAATAGGAAGCCAAGAAAATGAGACTGACTTGCCAAAGATGCTCTCACCGCTGAGCTCAGGGCCCTGGTGTGCCAGTTTCCAGACACTGCAACATCCTTCCTGCAGGCATGAAGTAGGGTGGTGGCTGGTCATTAGCTGGACTGAAGACCAGCATGGAATCCAGCCTCAGTTCCTGCTGGGTTATTATCATCACTTAATTAAAATGCCCTGTGATGTTACTTCTCCTTACAAAGAGCCTCTAAAAGCTGTTAAAAACCTCAAGGCTACATGGGAGAAATTACAGCTCCAATAACTGGAGACAAGGAGAGGGTTGCTTGTCCAAATTAGAGAGGCAGATGCAGAAATATACTTGCCAGCTGGATCCATAAATGAAACCTTTATTCTCTAGACGAAACCAGTTAGCACAGCTCGTGACTCCATGGCCCACAAAGGGCATTTTGTAGGAGGAGGAAGAAAAAGTCATTACTAAATTTTGAGAAGGTGATATATTTCTTGTCCTTTGTTCCATACACAGGGCAAAGCCATCTTCCAGTGATTGCATTGGCCTGGGCTTTCTGCTCTTTTGACCAACATGCAAGATCCTAGGTTTTCTCTACTAGCTATATCCGCAGCACAGGGCCCACCAAAACTTGCTGATCCCCACAGTCATAATCCTAAAAGTACATAGCATCTTTCCAGGGACTTGAATGCTGGATCTGACTCATACTGCCTATTTTGTTTATATACTCACCACATTTGCTTCCCACTTGTACATCAGCATAGCTCATGTCACAAAGTTAGAAAATGAGACAGACTTGTCAGAGACGAAATGCAATCCCTGGTTTGACTCAGCAGTGTTTGTGTGGTTCTATCCAGATATAATGTGCTGCAGCAGGTTGAATGACACCTGAAAGGGCAGCTTATTGCAACCTGCCAGTGTTTACCTGCCCCCAGAAAAAAGCCCAGCACACTCACATTAATTGGCATCCTCTGATAGCTTCATAAATATTAGAAATCAGTACACATGGGCATGACTTAGATCTGGGTTTGGAACTTAGACCTCTCTGAAAAGGCTTGCTGGCTTTTCCCAGCTCACATGAAAATATTTGATAGCCTGTGACTAAACAAGTTCAAAATGGGGATTCTTCAAACCTTCTAAGGAACCTCCCATATAATAACCTCCTGTCAGATAATTCATCTGATCTCCTGCCAGAGAACTACTGAGTCCCTCTGTGGCCATCTAGCAGCATGCCAGGCAATGTCAGTGAGGTACTGCGCGCTGTAGGTTGAAAAGGAACTGGCACACACACACCTGAGGCCCCAAGAGGGCGGGTCCTTCTGCAACAGATCTCTTCCCTGAAGGCAGTCCCCGAGCTGGAGGCTGTGAGGCTGGAGAGGTTAATGACAGCATCCCTTTGTCCACAGGATCAGTAACAAGGAGAAGCCGGTGTGCCGCAGCCCCTTCTGCCAGGTGCTGTTCGTGCTGCCCCTCGCACAGGATCAGTGCACATAAATAGCAGCAGAGACCGTCTCAGCATGTCCCACTCGTTTCTGGTGAGAGCAGGTGCAGCTGGATATTATTCCTCTTACAATTCTCTTTAAAGAAGGAGAATAATCTTTAATACATTGGAAAACCTCTTTAATTCCTCACAGACACTACAGAATATGATAAAAGCCTCAGGATCCCTGAAGTGAGTTACAGATTAGGAACGCTGTTCTCACTTTCATAAATCAAAAATCAGAGCAATTTTCTTGAATGCAGTCCTGTTATTATGGTTTGCCCCATTTCCAACATGAAACACCAGCCCTCCTCGCTGTATGCAGCTCTGTAATTGCATCCCTCGAATCCAGGAGGATACGTTAACTCTCGCAGAGGACAGGTTTGCCATCTCCAACCAGTAATTCCTATGATTTGCTGTTCCGGCAGCAGCTTGGAGGCTGCACAGACGAGTGGCAGAGCTCTGAGCAGAAAGCAGAGCGGAGGAGCCTGGGGCACTGAGCAGAAGCGGTGCAGGGTGGGGGGATGCAGCACCCCAGCTGCTGGTGGGCTGCAGTGTTGGTCTCCAGGATGCAAGCCATCACCCTTACACCCACTTGTGCAACGGCTCTCTGAGGGGAGGCAAATGGAAAACAAAAGCATTAGAGTCTGACCTCAAGTTGGATGCAGCTTATTAATTCGAGTAATAATTAAGTTCAATTTCAAATATGCCCGATTCACCATCTCTTGTGTGTTTCCCAGCCATTCCCAGCCCATTGACACCCCCTCGCTAAAGCTTAATCGGGGGGAGGGAAGGTTGTTGTTCCCTACCATGCTTTTATTTCATTGCTGCTTGGGTCTGGATCCTTTCCTGCTCTTACAATTTGTACATGTTAAACACTGCGTGCTCTCAATATTTACCTATTTTTAACCCTGACTCATTCTGTTTATTTCCATAATGCATGCCTTTCTACATTTTACTTCTCAATGCTCGTATTCATTTTTTAAACTACAGAATATTCTCATTTATTTTCATTTGTAAGCACTTCTGTAG
Source organism: Penelope pileata (assembly GCA_013396635.1). NCBI lineage: Eukaryota > Metazoa > Chordata > Aves > Galliformes > Cracidae > Penelope > Penelope pileata. The sequence goes on along the minus strand of WBMW01000210.1, from coordinate 237,921 downwards.
TTACTATTCTCAGCTCAGCTTTAACCCTTCTTGCCCAGTTCTTGTTTTCTCTGGAATGTGGGAGAGTGGAAGCTCTTCTCCAGCCTGAGGTAATGAGGGCTCCCACACTCCTCTGTACCCACAGCCTGCAGCTGCTGTCAGCTCATCACAGGCACTCACCTTGCTTACACTTTCCTCTGCAGAAATGCCAGTGCCCCCCGAATCACCTGATGAAGCATTCCATCTCTTGCCCTGTTGTATGACAAAGACAGAGTGAAAAGCATCAGGAGACAAATGAGCTCCATAGCTTGGCTAGCAAGAGAAAATCAAAATGAAGATGTTAGAGCCAGGTCCTGCGGGAAGCCAGTGTGGTCAGCAGTAGGGAGAAGCCCCCGTAATGCATCTTCCTCCCCTTTCAGCTACCCCCATCCTCCCCAGGGAGGCTAATTACAAATGTAGGGCACGCAGGGGCTGGCGCTAAGATTGCCACATAGCAGATGTGAGGTTGTTGGGAGGTCATGGGTGACCCCTGACCCGCCAGAGGCAGGGCCAGGACGAGGCCACCGCCAGGCACAGCTGGGCCGCCTCCCCGCCAGCAGGGCTAGTGCTGCTCCATAAGCGAGCTGGCATCAAACAAGAGAGGCTCGAGGCTTTCTTCCCCTGTCACATAATTTGCCGGCGGCTGGGAGCCTCCCCTCGCATAGCTGGGGCCTTTCTCAGACAAATCGGGGCGGGTGCTGCTTGCACAGCTGCAACATTCATTTCCAGTTCAGGGGTAGAAAAGGAGTTATTTTCTCCTTTGTGTCATCCCCAAAACAAAAAGGAGAAAATAAATAAAAATTCCGTCTGTGCAGGACATGACAGCGAGGAGCATTGTGCGGGGCGCAGCCCGTCCTCCTCCCACCCCCTGGGCACGGCGCTCACCCTCATTAGCCGGACTTTTCATACAGAGGCTGCTGCCTGAATTAATTTAGGATCATTTAGTGGATCCTATTCAGAGTGGCTTAATAGAGCTGAGGCTCAGTGCAGAGAATCCAATTCTCACCAGCAGTAACGGCAAGCACACCCCTCTCAGCACGAACACCAGCTGGGGAAGGGTTAAGCAGGAGGCCAGCCTCCCCATATGCCAGGGGCTTTTCAGGCCTACCCCAGCCACTCAGCTGCCTGGGCTCTAACGGCGCTGGCTGATGATAGAGGCTTCTTTCCACCACTGCCTTGCCAGCCACTGTGCACACAGCCTCACGGGCCGCCTTCCCCTGGGCACGTCCGTGAAAGGGCCTTGGATGGATGCACATGCACAGGGGGCTGATTCCATGGAATACATTTTAACCTCTCCAGTGGGCAGGTCTGCTTGCATTCCCTGCTGCTCCTCTGCTCCCATACCACATTTGTTTCAGGGACCTGTGGGTGACAGCTGGCTGCAGGAGGTTCTGGCCTGCTGTCCCCAGCCCGCTGTCCCTGGGAGGAGCTGGGCCAGGGGCTGCTGCCCCAGCCACAGGACCAGGAGCAGGGAGATGCCACCTGAGCAGCTGACAAGGGCAGTGCACAAGGCCGGGGAACTGCCGTGGATAGGGAAGTTTCCTGCCAGAGCAAGCCAAGGAAGGCAGAGGGAGGCTCCCCAGGGCTCCCAGATGAGCTCTGCTGGTTAAAATGCAGCAGGGCGAGGGAGAACAGAGAGAGCCTCTTTCACAAGGCCTGTAGTCCTCTGACCCTTTATATGAAAAATTAACATCATAATACTTAGCAGTATCCCAGTGCCTTTGATTCCTCCCCCACTGTCCCCCTGAAAGGCGTGGATAGCATCGCCTATTGCTAATTTTCAGCCACAGAGCTCTCTTCAGCAGAAGCTGACTGACAAGCAGGTTGCCCTGCAACCAGCCCTACAAGGTTTTGCTAAGCCCAACACAGCTGGCCAGCCTGCAGAAATGCAGCACTCACATTGGAACCCAGTGAGCTAAGAGAGGGATCCAGCAAGCCTGCAGCAGAGCCTTCCCGTTCCTGTTCAGCTACAGGCATTAACTGGTGCTTGGGGTGGAAGGGAAAAGTCCTTCTGTCTGGCATAATAAAAAGATGGGTAACATTAAAGGAAAGACGGTGCAGGAACAGCATCCTCACTGTTTTCTTAGTCTTTTGTGCAGATGGAGAAGAGATTTTTGAAAAGCCCAAAGGAAACATTGACCCAAAGCTACTCCCCAAAGATAATGGCCACTATGGACAGCTTTTGCACACCTGCCCCCAGGCAGAGAGAAAGCCTTTCATTCGAATAAAGTGGTGGCTTTCAGAGAATTATTGAGCCATGAGCTGAACTTCAATTTCTGGGAAAAAAATCATGAAATAAATAATCGAACAATTTTTTTAAAGCATCTTGGTGATAAAGCTGAGAAAATGTGAAGTTAATAGGAATATGTCAAGAATAAATCACATCAACACAACCCAATTTCCTCCTTGACAGCGTAATAGGCTTTGTGGACGAGGCAAGAGCAGCCAATGTCATGTGTCATCAGTAAGGTTTCTGACACTGGTCTTATATGACACACTCACAAACAAGTTAGGAAAGCATGGCTCAAAGGGAGCTTCTACAGACTGGGTATAAAGACAGCTTAAAGCTGCTTGGTTAATTGTCAGGCCACAGCGATTCATCAGCTGAGATTTTGCAGTGATCATTCCTGTAGCAGATGTTATTCGATGTTTTCATTAATGACTTAGATGATGGAATGAGAACACTCTTATTAAATTTGCAGGTGGCATTAATCTAGGAGGGACTGCAGGCCCATTCGATGAGATTAGAATTCAAAATGGTCTTGATAAGATAAAGAAATAGTCTGAAAATAACAGGAGGCACTTCCATAAAGACAAGTACAAAGTGGTATGCTTAGGAAGGAATAAACCAATTCTTAAATACAGAGCGGAGATGGCTGGATGGGCAGTGGGTTTGCTAGAAGCAGAAGAGCTTATAAAGGATCACACATGCAGACTTTAGAACATAGTTACATTTTGATGGAAAAAAAATCAAGATCTTATTGGGATGCATGAATACAATTTGTAAACCAAATGAAGTTAGTCTACTTTGGCCAAAAAAACCCTTCCCATTGGTGCTGGGTCCAGCTTTGGGCACTGCCCTTCCAAAATGGTGAGGACCAAAGAAGCAGAATCCACAGGAGTCCTTAAAGATCTGGAAAACACAAGCTGTGAGGAAGGAATTGGGATTATTTACTCCAGAAGAGAGGATGGAAACAGCCCTGAAAATTTAAACAGCAGGAATAGCAATAAGCCATTCTCTTTGTTCACTGTGGATAGCACAAGGCATAAGAGGTTTCAGTTGCAGCATGAGAGGCTCAGGTTAGATGATGCAAAAGCCCTTCCAGCTGCAGGGATCGCTCAGGATTGTCACAAACTGCCTGGAGATGGGGGCTTCCATGGGTGGGCCAGACAACAGTCAGAAATTGCGCAGGTAATTACAAAAGGAATTTATTTCAGACAGCCCACATAAATACAGTTGAACACAATGGTATGGAGTCCAACAAACATCAAATTCTCTTCTGGGTAATGCACTGGAGCAAAGCACTGCTGCTCGGTGGTGGCTCATGAGCCACCCATATGTCCCCGTCACCAGAGGGCTGGTCTCCAGAGGCGGGCATGCCTGGGGACACTCCTTCCTCCAGTCAGAGCTCTTTAACCTGCTGCTGAATGCCTTAAAACACCCCATGGGTGCACCTCCCCAGCAGCCTAAACTGAGCAAAATCAAGCAAGGACAATGACCCTATTCTCTTTTTACTGTATTGGGGCAGCATTTCGAGCAGGCTGGCCCCCTGAGCTGTCCCTGCCCAGCCACCCTGGCACACAGAGCAGGGGTGATGAAAACCTCATTTGTATTCATGTGAGCAGTCACAGAGCTGCCTCCTGGTGCTTTGGGTGCACAGGTTCCACTGACCATTGGGTAATCAGCTCTCAAATGGGCCAATACTCACAAAAAGCTCGGGTGTTCCCATCACTGGACAAAATGGCAAGTTTTTTCAATGGAGTGGAGTTTTGCAATTCTACTCTGGAGCAAGGCTCTGCCCCAGCTGCACACTGCTGTCCAAGTCCAATTAGAAACGTGCTCGCTGTCTCTTGGGGACCCTGTGACCAGTGATACAGTGACAAAGCCTCCCTGAAACAAGCTTGTTTGTTTTCCTTCACTGCTCTCTTCCATTTGCTAATAAACAACCTACACACATATTTAGTCCCGTCTAATCTTATGCTTCACTACAAGTGGAATTAAATTGGTTTCTCTTGTATAACAGGAAAAAAACAGATGCAACCTACGTTATTTCTAAAAGTCAAGGACCCTCTGGAATTCAAGCTGGTCTTTATTTTTCTCCCTAACTCCCACATTTCTCTGCTTGTTTTGAGGAAAAACAGTCTTTTTCTTCTTTTCTGCCAGTAAGCATTCCAGAGCCCTCCCAGGCCCAGCTGTGCCCAGTTTATGGGATTTGCTACAAATGATGGTTTCTCCAGTTTCAAGAGCATCGCAGCAAGCCCATCCCCTAGCCACACTGCCGTGCTCTGTCCCCTGCTGCCCAGCCTGACCCCGTGACCGCTGGTGGCACAGGGGGTGGGCTCACCCCGAGCAGCCGTGCAGCCCGGCGCCAGGCAGTGTGCGGGCCTTGATGTTGCTAAGCCATTCCAAAGCACTCATCGTTCACCTTCATGTATACATTGCTTTAGCTTAAAATACCATGATGACTGCTGTTTGTTATAACCCTGGCAAATGCTCTCCGCAGTGCCTGCGGGTTTTTCTGGCCACTCGCACTGAGGTCCTTTACAGTCAGAGGGGTCGTTTCGCTGGTACATGTTCATCTAAAGGCACATTTTCAGGAAACATTAAAATCCAATAAAAGAGAAGGAGAAAATAAAATTGCAAAAATTAATTCCAGGAGTTACAAGTACTGCCGTACCTGCTGTACGTGCCTGGTCTCCCCAGACCATCCCCTGGCGAGATCGGGGACGTGTTGAAAGAGCTGCCTGTACCAGCATCCCCACCCGCTGCTGGGTTCTGCCTCCATCTGTGGTTAATGTGCCAAGGGACTGATGGTTGTACAACTGTCCCTAACCCTCTTTTGCTCAGAAGTGACACCTTGCGACAAGGGCTTGTTGTGCTCATGCTTACGGGAGAGAGCAGATCAAAAAGATCTCTGCTGTAATGCACAAGCTAGAATGGGTAAAGACACACCCAGAAAATCACACAATGTAAGCATTAGAAAGATAAGGGTGAACCTGGCAAGGGGCCTGGGTCCCTGGGCACCAAGCTAACAGACTTCCACAAACCTGTGCTGAAGTTAGCAGGGCAAATCTCTTTGGGCTTCAGGAGTAAAGTGTGTGAACATTGTGGGATTTTTCATCCTTCCTCATCAGGATTTTCCCTAATAAAGTGAGTGAGACTTGTCAGATGTGAACCTAGGAAAGCTGCTAAGTGATAATTGGTTTCTACTTCAATAACTTTTGAGAGTGCACAGCCTTTGTAGATCCACTTCCAAACACAAGCTGGAGCTTGCTCTTGTGATAAGCAAGTTTGGGTAACGATGGACTTCTCAATCTTTCCCACAGGTCCTTTCCACCAAGGTAGAGCTGTAGCCTGCTAATTGCGTTCCGTCTCAATAGTTCCCAGTATTTCCCATAAAGCAGGTTCTCATCTCCCTAATAGTGTTTGTTTTAATTTTATGCCATTTGTCTCCTTGACTACCTGGCCCTACTCAATTCCATGTGTGCCAGAGAAATTACATTTTTCCGTTCTTTGGAAAAATATGATTGCAATTTTACTAGAAAGTGTGGTCAGAGGTCAGTTTGTTGCTCAGCAAGGTAGATATTGGTGAAGATGAACTGAAGGCACCTCTGCTCCCAAGGAAACGCTGGAAGTGTGCAATGCCAGTGCCTCGCAGCTCTGACCATCCCATGTCTTCCTCCAAGCTGTGCCTGGCCTGGGGGACAACTCATGGATCTGAACAGAAAAGCAGTTTTCCCAGTCCCACAGTAAGCTGATGCAGAATCTAATTAAAATCAGCCAGATGCTGATTTGGATTCGTTTGCTGCTCACTCCCACTGCTCACCTTCTGGAGTGCGGGCACATCCCTGTATCTGAGACGGGCAGAGGGCAGGAAGAGGACTGAGTCTGCATCCCTCTCACTGCAGGATCTGTCTGATGCTTCCTCCAGTTTGACTTTTGTTCCCTTCTCCCCACACCCAGCCATAGCTGTGAATCCCACCTGTAAGAGTCCATTTCTCCCCACTCCCTGGACCCCATGATGCCAGCACTGGAGCTGGCTCCCCTTCTGTGCAAGGGCGGCTGTCTGGCTGCCCAGAGATGCCGGGAGGCCAGCTGGAGGGAGCCTTCTATTTACCCTAATGGGACTGAAAACACGTTTAGTAGATTGGCAAAATATACCAAGAACAGAGCTCAACATGCTGGAAAATATGGGAGCTGGCAAACGCATTCATGGCATTAAAAGAGTACATGTAAAGGTGCCAAGCATTATATTTGCATAGCTAGCAGGCGGTGGAACATTTCCATCCCGCTAGATTGTCAGCAAGGCACTGCTCACAAGCATCCAGCCATTGGCCGCCAAGTGCTCCAGGCTACATGCATCGATGTCCAAATAGGTCAGCACCTGAACATACTGCAGCACCTCCCTCCTTGCCCACCTCACGGGTTTTCTTTATTGTTAAAGACCTCAGTGACGCATATCCCGTGCCTTGTGTGGAGATAAAGATGCTTCTGAAGTCCTATCAGCATGGGGACTAGGATACCAGAGAGGAAAGCGGGGGACTCAGCTCAGATGTTCCTCTGCCCCTGTTCTCCCTCTGTGCCAGCTGTCTTGGCAGCAGCGGTTCCTCAAGGAACAGGTTATGGGGTGATACCCACCCTGGCAGTTTTCTTCCACATCCACTTCACAATGAGGCAGGGTTTTTTTTTCACCAAGCAGGGAGCAATCTGATCTCATGCTTATTTTCATAAATGCAGGGAAGAAATCCTGTTCTTTGGCCTGCTCTGAGGATTCCTTTCATCTCTCTGCTTCCATATCACATGACAATAATGAACTTAAGTCTAAATAAATACACAGCTCCAAATTGCAATAAAGTTTTCCCCTTGGTGCTGCCGCTGGGCTGTTTACAGATGGATTTCAAGGCATGTCAACATCTGTCATACGGTGTCGGTGCCTTTTCTTCTTCTTGTCCAGCGTCAACCAAGTACTCTAAGTTACAAACCAGAGTACAGATGCATTGGAAATAAATAGATGTATAAAGGCAAGACATCCTACACAGCGGGATGTCCATGCTCCTGCTGAAACCCTCAGCCCATGGCCAGAGTCCAGGGGCCGAAGCAGTTAACTGCAGAGATGGCTGAGACATGAAACGTGGTGGCCTATATATGCCAAGAAGCCTCACGATGGCTTTTTGATGTTAGCTTTAATCCGTAGTATGCTGTGCGAGCATTTCTGGCTGTACAGCTCCTATAAATTAATTACAAAGGCCTTGTCATGCATGCAGAGAAGGGGCACGGCGCTGTGAGCACTGCATGCAGTCACGTAAGGTGTCGGGGGACATCCCCACCACAGGCTCTGCCCTAGAGGCTGGGAATGGCACCGGAGTTCCTTCTCAGCCCACAAGGTTTATCCCTCTCTGGTGTCCTACACACGAACTGCTAACTCGAGAAGAACAGCGGTGCTCAGTGTTTGCTGAGCACCAAGAGGGATGCCCTAGGTGGGACACTCGGGAGAAAGGCAGTGTGTTAATGCAGGGGGTGACCCTGTGCTACCTCACCTACTCACAGGAGACCCCGTGTTAATGCATGTGTGGTCCCAGAGCAGCCCCTGTGAAGACCAAATGTAAGGCCTTTAGGTGCAGAAGCCAAGGCACTGCTACTCCCTGAGCTAAGAATGAGACCTGGTGCTCCGACCAGAACGTGTCCAGAGACGAAACAGGTGGAGGAACCCTGAGGTGCCACAACTTAAATCATCTCACCCAACACAGCACCTCTGCACATTTGCTCCATCACCCCTTGCTTCCATGCTATGTTCTTTAAGGCGACAGAACTGGGCACAGCAACCACTAATGGCCAGAGAATGAGGCCAAGCAAACTCTAAGAAGACATCGGGCACACTTGGTCACAATGCTGACTGAGCATGCAACATGTTTCTGAAATGGGAGAGGCACTCGATCCCCCATCCCACCACGTTTCCACATCCAGGTGGAGGTGGTTGCCAACTCCAGATGTGCTGTAGGCTTCCAGCTGCTGTTGTGGGACATGGACAATGGGATGGCTCCTGCGCCAGGAGGGCTGTGTGGGCAGCCGGGAGAACACAAGTGGTCACACTCCACGCAGCACTAACCAGAGGAAAGGCAAGAAGCTGTGACGGACACAGGAGTTTGGACTAGATGGTTTAATCATCTCCTCTGATCTTATGCCTTACAGATGTACCACTCAGCGCACTTTCTGAAGCATCTTTCAAAGGAAACAGTAGGAAATATTTTCTAGTGAGAGAAAATGATGATCTAAAGGGTGAAAATTGAAGTCAGCAAGTATCTTGGCGTGCTGCAGGGACAACAAGACAATCTCGGATACAGAGCACGAAAGGGCTGAAATGAGGACTCTCATGGCAGCTCAGAGCTGACAGGGTGAGCAGGCAGAGCCAAAAGCAGCTCTAAGGTAACAGTGAAAAAGCACGGCCGACTTTTGAAAACAAGGATGGCAGTCCAGCAGGGGGGGAAAATTTCAGCAAAAACGTTGGAAGAGACTGTTACCTTTTTATTCAAACGGCACCTAATTTTTCTGCTTAACTGGGTATACACAAACTCATTTAAATACAGGGGTTCAAATGCAGCACTTTGAATGCCCTGAATGAAAATGCTTTGACCTGAAACGGCAGTTTTTGAGATTGAAAAAAGAAAAGAACAGAAAGAACAGCAAGCTCATGACAATCTGGAACCTGCTTTTTCCTCTTTCTGGGCCTCACCACTTCTCACACATCAGAAACCATAACTTTCTCAACAGCTTTTCTCTGTGGCACGGGTCTGTCTGATTGCACCATCCTCAAAAGAGAGCAGTATGGGGACACAGAGCCATGCCAGATCTCTGCGATCCCCCTCCCGTCCCCAGAGGCGGCCTTGCCCGGGCCCAGCTATGTGGGAGCTGGCTGCCGTGCTGCCCCAGGCCCGGTGACGCAGTGCCCTCCTTGCAGCCTGCCTGCAGGCTTGTGCGAGAGCTTCCTGGCACGGATCCTGCACACATCGGCCTGTTGCATGGGGACCCGAAGCTACATGAAAACGAAGGCCCAGGTCAATGATTAAAGTGGGGTTGTGCGGCTCATGCTGATGCTGTGGCTGCGCACCCTGAGCACGCAGCCCCAAAAAAGCAGGGTGGGGGCAGGCCCCGCAGGGCAGCTGGAGCTGCCACGTGCCCCGTAAATATTCAGCGGCGTGGACAAAGGCTTCGCCCAGCGCTCTGAATTAGAAACAGGCAGGAGGGAGGTTGGGGTGGGTTCGAACAAAGCGATCGCTGCCGAAGGCCTCGGGCTCCGATTTATGGATTCAAAGCTTGTCTGAGCGTAGCAAGGCCAACAGCACCGGAGCCCCTCGTGACACGGGGTGACATGGGCGCCTGAATCACTTCTGCAAAATGACACCTGCCACTGCTCGCCTCGATGCAGAGCTGGGGCTACTGCCCGCGAGCTGCTCACAGCTCTGGCAAAATGTTGAGAGATTTCCTTAAATGCAAATTTCCATTTAAAAAAGTCAATGTGACATATTTTGACTTGCCTTGTTTGACAATATCACGGCTATTTCATTTCAATAATGTAAAACATGGTTGTTTCAGCTTCGCCTTCTCATTTTGTTCTGTGCGCTTTTGTATTACATTGCAATATTTCAGTATCGTGGAGCACAGATGGAGCACATGCACTGTTTCAGCTCTCGTATATGCATTGGCATCACCACACGGAAAATCTTATCGTTAGCACTGTGAAGCATTTCACTAGCTCCATGTCAGGACTCGATTTGTTTGGGAATTTTGCATTTTTTATTGGAAAACATAAATTCAGCTTTTCTTTTCCCTGCTACGCAGCAAACCCAGCCACCGAAATGTCAGCTGTTCCCCTCAAGACATGCTCTGTTTCCTACAGATTCATTCCTTGGCCTCTGTGAAGTGGGGAGTCCCAGCCCGGAACCCAGCGATGAGCCTGCTGCATCTGAAAGGACCCTTGTGCGAGAGCAACCTCATCATGCTGCTCATTTTGGGATCGCTTCCCAGCGTGGTTTGTCCACATAGTCAAAGCGAGCTACCAGGTTCTTGCCACGTCCTGCCTCCATTTGCTCCCTCACCCGGGCATACTGCCCTTCTGTGTGTGCCCTCCTGCTCCCACTGGACCTGAGAAATGTACTGGGTCACACATGCACCCCAAAACCTCGCTCAGAGAAAGCAGCTGCGGCAGCGGGACAGAGACAGAGGCACTGCCACTGCCACTGCTCCGTGTGCCAATCGCCTCCGCTGCCTGTGGAGTACTTCCCACGTTGCCACTCTCCTTCGCCACGGTCTTCCCAGGCCTGAGCCAAATGCAATGTTGAAGCACGGTGTGCGCTGGGCTGCGGGCAGCAGGAGCAGCCCGGGCTCCCCCCGGCTGGGGCTCATCTGGAGAAGCACAGGACAGCCCTGCCCCACGTTCCCTTTGTTTGGCTTTCTGCGGGGAGCTGTGCAGCAGGCCTCCCCTCCGAGCACACCGCCGACGGCCCCGCTCCCCTCTGCTATTACAGGAGACGGGGACGGCCCTGCACCGAGACAGCCCAGCACCCTGGAGGGCTCCCGGCGGCTGCGGCTCCTGGTTACGTGCTGACCCCCGGGACACCGCACGCCTCCGCCCTTCGGCCGCCGCTCTTTGTTCCCCGCAGCCCGCGGGTGACCCCCGCCCGCGGCCGGGGCGC